>NWSH02000085.1:3386861-3413301 GCA_002382865.2 Heliothis virescens
CATTTGCGTTTCTAAAATGAACTGTTAAAGACTGGATTTGTGTACACAATATCGGCATGGAACAGTGAAACAGGTTATTAGATCAATACACAGAATATACACGTGCTTATCCAGCGACTGCACTTAATAACGCACATTTGCAAGTCTTTGACGAGCCCCGAACGTGCAGCCAGGAATATTGAAGTGCTACGGCTCTGAACTGTTTGGATTTTGAAACAAATGACGTTCACTTTGCGAAGAATTAAGATCAGGCTATGAAGATAAATTCATTGACGCTATAAAAAAAAATAGGTAAATCAGGGGTCTACTGTACCACTGATCAGCACATCTTACTGCTATAAATACAAAGAAGAAAATGTTGATTTCTGATTTTTTGTACCACGTTTCTTCGATGTTTTCCTTCACACTTTTTAAACAATGGCGTCTGAGAGCAGACAAAATACCAGGCATAAAGAACTATATAGCAATAACAGGAGAATTGTTTTCTTTATTTATAATTTTTGCGAAAGCAGATACGCATACTCATACATAGAGATATGGGTTACTGCTGATCAATGATTGCGCCGAAACTCATTCTGCAATTTAGAAAATTCCAAGAGTACCTAGTAATTTTGTAAGGGTAGGCAGGTAAGTGTTTTAAAGTCTCGTGAATTTAATATAATATCTATATAAAATAATGCAATAAGCACTGGGGTTATTTATCTTTGTCTATAATGAGAGTAAGATTGTGGGTCAAAGTGTCCCATTATCCCACAAATGGTCATGGGGTGGTCAGTCGGCAACGATGTACGTGCCGACCACAGATGAAGTAGATAGTATGGGGGCCATTTTTATTTATTTTATTTACATATAAACTTTAAGTAGGCCGAATATTTTCTCTATGGCAGTATTTTTCAATATGGGATCCATAATTTTTGCTTCACATACATTTATTATAATACTAGCTTCTGCCAGCGGTTTTACCCGCATTCCCGTGGGAACTAATGCGCGCACCCGAATAAAAAGTAGCTTATAACCTTCCTCGATAAATGGGCTATCTAACACTGAAAGAATTTTTCAAATCGGACCAGTAGTTCCTGATATTAGCGCGTTCAAACAAACGAACAAACTCTTCAGCTTTATAATATTAGTATAGATATTAGTGCATTCAGTATCTTTAAGTTTTCTATATCCAGCAGGCTCCTAGCGAAAAGGTGCAAACGTTATCAACATTCATTTTCTTTTTGACAGATAGAATAGAATTTTCTCTTTTAGAGCACGGCGATAAAGAACTAAATTGAGCTTTTCCAACAGTTTTAAGTTCTAGTAGATTCAGGAGTTGATGGGTAGATGGAAAAGTTAACTTGCATAGAATATAGTAGACATCACTGGTAACAACATGTCCGATAAAAATAAACTAAACCAAACTAATGCCAGCAACAAAACTACACGCGTACTCACCGAGCTAATTAAAAAAATAGAGCTAAAAGGAGAAAAAGCTTGCCTTACGTCTGATTTACACCATTTTCCTTGCAGAAGCCCTGCAGGTCAGAATATTAATAAGCACGTCATCTGATAAGGAAATTACTTCTGCTTAAGTGGTCTGGAAATGACGGGATCACGGGGGCAATAAGCGAACGACAATACACAATTTTCAGGCACCTGGTTTTCAGAAAAGCAATCTCGTGACGACATCTTAAACTTAATATGAGATGCCATGAGTGAATAGGTAGATGCTACTGCGCTGCGCTCAACGACGCATTCTAAATTCAAAATATTCCTCAAACAATACCAATATGTTACGATACAAGGAACTTTCGTATTGGTATCAATTTCGCCCCAATATCCAGACAATAGGCGGATACATGTAATATTTTTGCTTCATTTCCTGCTTTATAGAAATATGGGATAGTTTTCTTGTAAAGTAATAATAAATATTAGAAGCATAAATCTGGGAAACTGTATGATCTTGTATTTTATCATTGCTTCTTAGTTATGTGGCTGAAACCTGATATTAATTAGAACGAAACCATTACTAATGTTTTTTGAGCAAACATTGGAATTCGAATGTATGTCCTGGAGGTAATTTACCTTTATACTTCAGTACACATCGATCTCCTTTGCCTGATTGTAAATAATCCGTATGTAGATGGTGCAATGCTGCCTGTACAGCCAATCGTAGGTATCAGTTGGCTATCGAACACAGCGCGTGACTACTCATCATAAAATATTATTTGCACGATATTACGCCGTACGTAATGAAAAATCTGCTGGTATTTTTGGGTTTTATTCTAAAATCATGCGAACTTGTTTACAGTGAACCAATTACAAGTGTCTTCAGTTTTAAATGATTCAAAGGTATTTGCAACGATGTACTTATGTGGAAATGGATTGAAAATGTGTATTCAAAGATGTTTCAAATCGCGCTTTAAGCTAAATAATCCTCAACTATTTAGCTTTTGCTTTTGGTAAAGATGGTCGTGGATGGGTACTACGAACGACCATCTATCAATAGCGTTGTATAACCTGTGATCGGTCGGTAGACCCGTGCGGCTGATATTTAACCACGAGTTGTTTTTTTTTCGTCAAATAGGCATTTATTTACCGATTTAGAACCCTCAACTTAGTATTCAATAAGGTACGAGAACCTCTAGGTACGTAAGCTGACCGCGCTTAGCTCACCAATTTAATTCACCGACCTATGAGACATTCCTTCATTGTGAGCGACCAATCACTGCAGTATGCCGTCCTGTCTCCAAGGCAGTCCGCACTAATTAATGTAATTTAACACAGGTAGGTTTAATAAAATGGGTATTTAATACTGAGGTATATTTAGTAGTCAAATAAATAAATTGGAGCGCTATTTACGTCACTAAGTAATATTAGTCTTGTGAAACGCTTTACGATTGCTCCGCACAAATTTAGGAATGAAATGATCTTTTATCTTCTTTTAGTACCTAATTGGCTTCCTAAAAAAAGATTCCTTAATTTTGACTACTTTTCTGTGGCAGTATCTGCAAATAGGTATCTAGAACTTTATCTGGAACCTGTGTAACTGGCCCTAACTTTAGAAATTGTATTTGAACATGCATTTTTGTTAATTGAGTTTTTATAACGTTGAATCTCTAAAACACCTTTAACTAAGAATTTTCTTCGGTACCCGCTAGTCCAGTGAATTCCCTAAGGTTATGGTATTGGTGCGACATCGTTGCCAGGAAGGGAACTAATTGATTACTCCAGACGGGAGCCATAGGCGTGGTAAAAACATTATTCCCAAGTGCTTCAGAAATTGAGTATCTCGAAAAAATATTTCCATATTTAAATCGGTGACATACTTTAAAAATACATTGCTCTGTAATAATTTGTATTATTCAAATAAGCTGGGAATAATTTGCATAGGAAATACATGTTTTATAGATAATAAAATAAATGTAATTAGCAAAAGCTGTGCTCAAATGCAATTATTGGATATTCATTAATATACATTGACAAAATTAAATTACGTAGACATACATTAATGCATGGTTGCTATCTAATTAGGTATGAAATAGCATAACGTGTATAATTGACGTCATTTGTACCGCAACAATAAGCAACAACTGTTTGCAGTGTTTAAACAAAATAGTATGAATGTAATTACTGTGAAATAAATGTATTCATTTGGTAGCTGAAATTGAATATCACAAAAATGATTCGCATCATGCAGGTAAAAGTGTAACTGAAAGCTTTGCATAGTAAGTCACGTTTAATTTTAAAGTTGTTCATTAATTCATATTTGTATAAAAATAGAAAAACATTTAAATTATGAATGTAATACTTGAAAGCGAATGTGAGTGCGCAATGTGGAAATATTTACAGATAACATTTTCGCTTGGCAGCTTGAAAGGGCATGAGGATGGAAACATTATTTGATGTTTTAGGACGAGCTCAATTATAATCGGGCCGAAGAGTCAAGAACTTTTGGGGTACATCTTCACAAGTGTAAGTAAGTACATATGTTTGTATATGAGCGTTTGTGTTGAAAAAACTTTGTACGACAAACGAACCAGCGTATCCTATGTTTATGTACATACAGAACTACCTATGTTTATGTACTAGAAATTGATGTCTCCATTACTCATCATAATTAAACTGTACTTAATACTTACAAATTATGTAATATCGTAATCTGTCTCCAAGCTATTTGTACTTAATAAAGGTAGTGTTAATAAACAAGTAGGTAAATTATTCATAGTTACCGACACCGTGTGAATGTCACGGTGTTATTGACGTCTGTATACACACACGTTTACCGCGCGTTCTGTCTGAGTACACTCCCCATTTGTACGCTTAATCAATCGCACTTAATGTCAGATATTAATCTACGTATCTGTGATTTAGTACCTAGTTAGCATGTTTAGGTTAAGATTTTTTGGGTCTCAATGGAGTTGGTGGGGGGCGGGCGGCTGTTTAGTGGGCTAGGGGTGTCGGATATTACAGGGGAAGTCCCGAAGCCATCGATCATCGTTACTGTCAGATGAGCGAAACGCCTTTTAACGAGGTAGGTGGCCGCGACTTGTTGGCCACGCACCGGCCTATTATCATTACCTACACCTCCCTATTCGTCACATAATACAAAGCTGATTGCCTATAAATGACTATTGACCGGTGTCCATCAGGCTAATTGAATAGATAAAGTCGAGATCAGACTCGTTCAGCCTTATTCATTAGCGAGCCGTTCACAAGTTCCCTTCGTTAGCACTGATTGGTGAATTTGTTTAGATACGGTTTTTGGAATGTTTGTGAAATGCCACTGGTTTATGCTAACGTAGATGTGTTTGCCTATTATAAACGAAAGTTGGGTTTTTGGTTAATACTATTGCTACGTAATTATTTTTTTGGTTCAACAGGTACGCAGTTCCATCATTGCCAGAGACGTCTGGCTTCCAAAGCATACATTGGTTCGTATTGTAGACACAAAATATAGCAGTCAAGACTGATGTAGAAGTTAAATCGATGCTTCTTAATTTTAGTTTAGTCCTTAGTATAGTATTTTTAGGTTATTAATTTATATGTAAATATTAAAATAAAGTTCTAATAAAAAACGAAAACGTTTCGTTTTCGTTTCGTTTTTTTTCGTTCAGTATTTTTGGGTATACCGTAGCTCGTATAAGTTTAGTATCCTAAGAGGAGCATTTTCTAGTAAACTATCGTTCTAAAATTGATACAAAGATATTAATTAACGCATTTAATCAGCAATTGAGAAATATGTTTGTTCATTTCAACTTTAATAAGACCCTTACTAAGTAGGACTGTTTGCAAATGTTCCGCCCCTGAGGGTGTAATTTAGAGTTGGAATTTGAAGTCCAAACATTAAATTTTAAGTAAAATGTTCTGGTTCACTTATATTTAAACTACAAGGTGGCTTTATCGCATCTAGTTTGAATTCACCAGAAAAAAACCGGCCAAGTGCGAGTAGGACTGACGAAAAACACGTTTATTGTATGGGGATTCCCCTTATTTTATTTTTTAATTTTTAGTATTTGTTGTTGTAGCGGCAACGGAAATACATAATTCGTGAAAATCTAGCTTACTAGCTATCACGGTTTATGAGATACAGCCTGGCGACAAACAGACAGACAGCGGAGGCTTAGTAATAGGGTCTCGTTTTAAACTTTGGGTACGGAAGCCTAAAAAGCATAAGGTCAGTAAAATACTTTTTCATATGGATTTCGAATAGGTACTACCGTTTACTTGCACTTGTATGTGTACATAAAGGTAGAAAAAGTTGTTGAAAATAGTTGAAACATTCATTTATAAATATTGAAATTGCGATAGAAACATAGTGCTTTTCGTGATTTAACAACATTGAGTTTTTAGGTTTCCGTACCCCAAAGGAAAGAAATGGGACCCTGAAAACTACCAAAGAAAGTTTGTGAGATTACGAAGTATGGAAGAATAAATTAATTAAGAAATGATAAATGAATGACTTATGGCCGGTTTCTGAGTCCCGTTATCGAAAGATTATCAATTATTTTTTAAGGGAAAATGCATAGATAAACCACCGATAAAGGTGCTCAGAAACTGGCAATTACTAATGCTTTTTTGGCATGTGTCAAAATCAGTTATTCTTGAATAATTTTTGTTTCCAGAAATATACATATTTTTCTGATATACAATTATATAATCTACATCTATATATGTATATACAAACTTAAAACTACTCTTAAATACAAAAAAAAAATACAACTTACTAATTATATTTCCAGTAGTTTTTTTTATGATAAGCATAACCAGAGGCACAGTATTCTATTGAAGAAATATGACAGATTGTGGTAGGTTAACCTGCTGTCATCTGTACTTTGTTTTATAATGAAACTAGCCGTTTTCCCGCGGTTTCACTCGCATCCCGTGGGAATTACTGCGCGTACTCGGATAAAATATAGCCTATGTCACTCGTGGATAATGTAGCTTTAGAATGGTGAAAGAATTTTTAAAATCGGTCCAGTAGTTTTTGAGCCTATTCATTACAACCAAACAAACAAACAANGGTTTCACTCGCATCCCGTGGGAATTACTGCGCGTACTCGGATAAAATATAGCCTATGTCACTCGTGGATAATGTAGCTTTAGAATGGTGAAAGAATTTTTAAAATCGGTCCAGTAGTTTTTGAGCCTATTCATTACAAACAAACAAACAAACAAAGTTTTCCTCTTTATAATATTAGTATAGATACGTCCCTACCTTACATCATTGTACAGAGAGGTGAGAGGTTCAATAAACGTAAACGAAGATACGGCACGGGGGTTAGTTAATGTAAATTTCACTTAATACCTTAAACTCCTCGACTTTGATTGGAGGAAACTTGAGTTTTATTGTTGAAGAGTCATTTGTTACGTCAATGAGAAAACTTTACTGGCCGGATTTATTGACTGTTTATATAAATCTCGTGGCCGGGAGATTTATACGGTACTATTAATGAAGTCCGAAAACAGTAATAAATATCTATTATGTTTAGTTTTATAAATAGCTACGTCCTTATTGAGGACCTCATTGGTTGATAAAAATAATCGTTTTTAAGCCAAAGCACATCAAGTTACCACAATCTGTCAAATTTCTGCAATAGATTTTAAACCTTATCGCAAGGGTGGTAGGTTAATGTTTGGTTGGTAAAATTTGATAGATTCAGGTACCATGACCTGCTGCTGTCTGCACTTAACTTGAAATGCGGCTAAGGTCATTACCTACATACTTGATTATTATAGCCGATTATTATTATTCGCCTTTTTAACATAATTTTTTAACATTGTGTTTCTTGTATATTACATACAGTTATTCTGACATTCTAGAAATAAAAAGTATTTAAGGCATGTGTATGTTTAATTGTAAGAGATCCTGAACGGACGTCCAAGTAGAGGAGTTGTGAGGAAGGTTCGTATACCCACGCGAAGCCGGGGCTGATTACTAGTATACGTATAAAACTGTACTGATACTGGCTCACGAACTTATCAGATTGCGGACCTCGTAAGTTATACTTTGAATAATTCGGGGGTTCGGGTTAATTCAATCGGCTTTAACTTTGTTACAATCGGACTATTCGACGTGGTGTTGTGTATAATTGAATCTAAGGAGGCCCTTCTGAATCCATCATTCTCATTCATCTAAATCATTGACAAAGTTTGAGCTGTCAATAACTCGTTTTAAAAGTTCTGATTGTAGATTCTGAGTGTCTGGGATAAAAGCGAGCCCTTTCTCCTAATATGATTATGGTTACTTAGCTTTTGCCAGCAATCTGGGGAACAGTTTACCTAACATGATAATAATATTAATCAGTTCAGATGATAATCTGTAGAACCAGCCTCTCAATATGTTTAATGTTCGATTGGTAAAATTTGGCAGATTCGGGTAGTTTGGTCTCCTGTCGTCTGTATTTTCTTTGTATATCTTGGACACTAAGTTAAATTAAGGAAAACATGACAAAACCTGCACGTTAAAGTCTGAATATCGTCAATGTTCTGTGTGCGAAGAGGCCTCTGCCCTGCAGTGGGACAGTAAAAAAGCTTATGATAGAGAGAGCAACACAATCACTGAATAACATCAATAAATTAATTACACAATATAAATAAAAGTAAAGTGGCAATTCAATGGCAGCCGGGCGTTCAAAAAGTCATGATTTTGATAACTAGCCATTCCACTATGAAAGTAAAATTCATATTTGTTATTGTTTAAAATTCTTGAAAATGTCAGCAATATTCTGAACAAAGTCGGAATCCACAGCAGGTTTTATAGCTAGCATGTTAAAACAAAAACTATGAGGTATAAAAGGACTCTCGAAACAAATGAACGATGGATACATCATTCATATTTTTCGTTATCGATGGCTGAAGATTTCGATGGTTGAAAAATGATTTTTTATTTAAATTCTCTTGCAATACTGCGATTATATTTGCTACCTTTACAATTTTCATTTTCAAAATATATAAGTAGACAAATAATTATGATTAATGAATGTGATCGAAAAAGTTTAAATATGGCCTATCCTTTAATCCTTTTCATATCTTGGTCTTCAATTTGAAGCTAAAATTCGTGTACAGCCACCAAAACAAAGATGGGTTCGCCCGTATCACGTTCCAATTGAAGTGAACAAGCACAGAGATTCACTGAAGATAATACAGCAACCCAATTATTCAGCTTGCTAATTAGGCTGGGTCAGCGCTGCAGCCGCTGACGACGCAGAACACTGAATGCCCGCAGCTACAATCAAGCGATGCAGCGCTTCAATCATTAGCTAGCCATTTGCTTGTTATTACTCCGGAATTTGTAGCACCTTCCATTGCTAGACACTTGAGTTGTAAGAGGCAATAACGTCGTTGACTGTACCCACCGAGTACAATTGTATTGTTATACGAGCAAGGGTAGGTATGTTCCACTCGTGAATGGCAGATAATCAATGTGGACTACTTTTTCCATTCTGATTTTTTTTCAGCGATATGCGAGATTAGAATTAGATGCAGTTTCCAAAACTGACTCTCAGTCTCTTTAGTTAGCTATATTTATATAATCATTACCTGCTCAGTTACCTTACTTTGACATTTTCTTCCATCATTTCAATAAGCGCTCTTCATTAATAGAAACAAACTTTGCTGTGCTTGACATTTGTATTGATTCCATAATAGTTTCTATTTTTAACATAGGCAGGCGCTAACCGTTGTTGATATTCCGTAATATATAAATACGGTGAAGTATTGAGTTATCAAGTGAAACCACCGTTCACGTTGAGGTACACTATACAATATATATTTTTATAATTTAATGTACGTTAACGACTACTTGAACGTAGTAAACTGCACACGTTAATTTGATTCGCATGTTATTAACGCAAGCGCTGGCTTGTTTATTTAAAACGGCTAATTCATCATTATCCACATGATGGTGAAAATAGAACGCTTTCATTTTTACTCTCGGAAAGTTTCCGAAAAACTACAGAATAAGTTTGGCTCATCTGCTAAAACTTTTCTAGTTCACAGTAATCTTTGAAATAAAGAAAATGAAATAAAAAAGTTTTGGGTGTTACACGGATTGAGATCATACAGAAAAGAAAAAAAAACACATTTATGTTATATTCTAGTGAGCGAAGCAGAGTTTCGTATTCCACTTTCTGATGTCTACTCATTAATATTTAATTGAGTGGCGAAACGTTACCATTTTTGAATAAAATTGCAAATTATATTCACATAATAATGCGTATGAGGTCTATAAAACAAAAGGACGTTACAAGTGTTTTTAATTTGAATGTTCTGAAGGTTTTTATAATCATAATTACATAACTTTAATTTCATTACGGCTTTTGTGCTTAGGTGAAAGTAAAGGCTTAAAGGTAGGCAACCGTATTAAAAGGGCTACTGTGCTTAATTTGTGGAATTGTCTGTTGATGTTCCCTTTACTTGGGGAACGGGTGAAGGGGTGGGAGACGGGTGAGGTTACAGAAATTACCCAACACAAACGTTTATTGAATATTATTTGAGGATGTACAAAATGCAATACTAAAAACAGACATTTTCCATTTTCCCATAAAATGGAAAATGTCTGTTTTAGAATTTTCACAAAGCAGCCCGAAGTCTGGAAGTTGTGACTGATACACCCTTGCATTGGAGAGCACACTAATATCGGTTCTGCACCTGATCTCTCTCCAGTCATCGAGTTACGAGAGTGAAAGAGTAGAGAGTGCACCTGTGCGCAAATGCTTGTGCACTATGTCCTGCGTAGCTGGCTGATATAAGGACCTTATATGAAAACAACCGCCATGGTTCATGCCATTATTACTCCATTTTACCATATTCCGTTTCCAAACTTCTGTAACAACTCAAAGTGTATATTAATCTGTTGCTATGAAGTAAAAGAAAATGTCTCATACATTTTCATTACCACAAGTTATTATTTATTCATAGGATATCTAGCAGTGTTAAACAATACTCAACTGTATGTAGATATAAATTGGGTTCATTTCACGTTGATACAAAACTTTTTCTTTGCAGTGTTTGATATAATCATTAATTAATTATCTTTAGAAGTTACATTGTGTTTTCTATATAAAGTTATTTTTATTCTGTACTATTTCTCTTATCTTATTAAAAGTGTGTTATTCTTGGTGCAGTTCGATTGGAAATTATCTGAGCGCGTGCTTGCAGTATATTTATTATTTTAAAAGGAATGGGCTAATTACAAAAAGCTAAGTTGTTAGACATAGTAAATAGTGTTCCTTTTTCTTAACAACGTATCTAACGTGTTTGTCTTTTTTATAAAAACACCAAAAATATACAACTAACTACCTAGCGAACAAAGGCATTAAACATATACTAGCTAGCAGTTAAAAACTGTTGAGATTTCTAAAGTAAACAATTGAATTTGAAATTCAACAACGTTGCATCTCTATACTGTAACATTGCTCTCAGCTTTAGTCCGAGCCGAGCTTATAGCTACGCCATTACTACGACGTAGCCGTCATTTCCGCTACGACAGCTACGTAACCGCTACGCGTTGAGACAAATGTCTTGAACTTCGCTTTGTGTTACTGAGCCTTAGAACACCGGATTATATTTTATACATCGAAATGACGTACCTAAAAGCGTAAGAAAATGTCTTAGAATAGTTTTCTTTTCTACAGGTTTTTCTTTCCAAAACGTCATCTGTACTAGAACTATAAATAACTGTATTATAAAGTTGAAGAGTTTGTTTGTTTGTTTGAACGCGTTAATGTCAGGAACTAGTAATTCAATTTGAAGAAATATTTTAGTGTTAGATAGACCATTTATTGAAGAACGCCATGGGCTTATTTTTTATAAGGGTTCCCGGAGTAGTTCCCATGGGACGTGAGTGAAACTGCTGACGGAAGCTAGTTAAGCTGTATACACGAATTTGTCTTTCTTCAGAGACAGAATTCATTTCATCCCCGCCACACCAACTCCAACAGTTGGACAATTATAGGCCGATTCAGTAATGAGTTGTTAAAAGTTCCTTGATGAATATGCATAATTTTTGTAATTTTGGACAGGCGTCGCTAACTTAATTCCTATTTAAAAGCCGCAATGTTGCCTAGTTCCGAAATTCGATTTAAAACTGAGCGCCCTTTCGGAATACCGGCCTAGTGGTAAAGTTTGAACTGACATTTAAACTTCACTGCTAATAACATTATGGAGGGATATTCTGTGGCAAAATAAAATTATAAATCTAGTTTAGAAATTAAGCGATTTCCGCGATTTTTGGCAATTTTTCAGGGAATTTTTGGGTTCCAAAAAAAGTAATTTGTTGCTAATTCTACCCAGTGTACTGATTTCAAAATTTAATACAAGAATGCATGTTCTGAGAGTGAGCGTTGTAGAGAGACCACAGCAGGTAAACGTATACGAATCTGTCAAATTTTACCAATCAAACATTAACCTACCTCCATTGTGATAAGGTTGAAAATCGAGTGCAGAAATTCAGATTGTGGTAACTTGATGTGCTGTCGTCTGTACACAGATATGGCAAATTGTTAGACAAAAAACATTTCGCACCAATCAGGGGGCACGGCAGTGCCCCCGCCAAGTCAAGCAGAAAAAAGCGGCACGGCCTTATTATTATACTTGAAGGACTAAGTACGATACCCATGTAGCACACTTAGGGGAATTAAACTTTTGAAGTAATATCACATATCATGCTCTGAGGTGCTTATCAAATCTCTAGACATATTTTTAGGATACTACCAGAAAACTTTAGTAAGAATATTTACCGACATTACCTACCGACAAAAAGATTTGAGGCAAAAAGATTTCGACATTATTTTCTAGGCAGAATAATAATAGCGCTATTTGCCTTATATTCAATATATAAAATCAATTAATCTTATACATATGTATTTACTAGTACAAGTAATAAAAGGCTGAAGAGTTTGTTTATTTGTTTGAGCGCCCTAATGTCAGGAACTACTGGTCGGATTTGGGAACTTCTTTCAGTGTTGGATAGATCATTTATCGAGGAAGGCTATATACTTTTATCCAGGTGCGTGGAGTAGTTCCCACGGGACGGGGGTTAGAAACAAACATACAAACGTCTGAATTCAAAACCCTGTCGTCGTTATTGGCCACGGCGGCTGTTCTCATATAAGGCTGCCAGCTACGCAGGACATATTATAGTCCACAAGCATTTATAAACACTGAGCTACTGGCCATCATAACATGCATATAGGATTTAATGGTATTACCTAATAGCTTGCACCCTTACATCGGCTTAGCGAAGTGCATCAAACATCGGTTCGTCGAACCACCATGCTATACGTATCTCCATATCGCATTCCATATCCCCTTCCCCCCGGACCTCGATCACGAGTAGACGTCTCCAAAGCCCGTACAGTTATAATTTTAAAATTTTAAATCATTTTACTAAGTTTAAATCAACACGAAAAATAGGAGCGCATAAAAGTGAAGGAGTAATCTCAAAACGTGAGCGACCATCTACAAGAGCAGAAGCCACACCCCTGCGCAAGCGCCATCTTGCTACGTCGTCGTGCCATCTCCCTCACATGATACCCCGCCCACCAGAGAAGACAGTACGAGGTACGAGCAACCATATTAGTTGTCGTCAAAAGCTTCCGCCCCTGGCGCTCCCACTACTACACGATTCTATGCGCTCCTAGTACTCGAAGCGTATTACCCTATATAGTTAGATATTTATTGTTTTTATTTTAAAACCAACATACGCGCTTCTTGCCTGTACTCGTAAAGTAACGGCTTCCTTTGTTTATATATCGCCCTTGCTTACCGCTCCCGCTTTAAAAACTTGCAAAAAAAAAACAAAAGGCCGCTTCTTATAATTGCATCGCTGGTATCCAAAGACTAATAATGCCACTGAACCGTACACCTCCAGCATCGCCGGCACCAGCCATATCCAATGAAGCGCCTGATAATATAATACCAGCAATTAGTTGCATAAGCGAACAACAGACTAGCAAAGTCATCGCGGAGCTTCCCAACATTGGTCCAGAGCGTAAGAAGAGGAAAGTGACGTCTAAGACTACTGATAAGAACAATGACCATATCTCTATGGCTGCATTTAATATATTTTCTAAAGATCAGGAAAAACGTTTCGAGGATTTAGTTGAAAAAATTAATAATATCATTCTGCAAAATTCCGAACTTAAGGACAGTGTACAACTAATGTCAAACAAACACGACGAATTATTAAAACGTATTTCCGAATTAGAATGCGAAAGGGAAGAAGACAAAAAGCGAATCCAATTACTGCAAGATAGCGTAGAAAATTTGGAACGAAAATCTCGAGCGTGTGGCATCGAATTAAGAAATGTACCCAGGACCAGCGGGGAAACAAAGGAATCCCTATGTAACCTGGTGGTTAATGTCGGAAAAACGTTAAACGTTAACATTGAAAAGTCAAACATAAGAGAAGTTTTTAGGGTTAAGTCGAAAGATAACTCTGATCCTATCATAATCGAATTTGATTCAGTACTGCGCAAGCATAATGTCATTAAGGGCGTCAAGGAGTTCAACAAAAACAGAAACAGAAATGACAAATTGAACACTACACATATGGGCTTACAGTCACCTGTCCAACCAATCTACATTTCAGAGTCATTAACGAGTAAAACCCAAAAGCTTTATGCACAAGCCAGAGCTTTCCGCAAAAACTACGGTTATAAATTTTGCTGGACATCACATGGCATTGTCTNAATGATATGGCAAATTGTTAGACAAAAAACATTTCGCACCAATCAGGGGGCACGGCAGTGCCCCCGCCAAGTCAAGCAGAAAAAAGCGGCACGGCCTTATTATTATACTTGAAGGACTAAGTACGATACCCATGTAGCACACTTAGGGGAATTAAACTTTTGAAGTAATATCACATATCATGCTCTGAGGTGCTTATCAAATCTCTAGACATATTTTTAGGATACTACCAGAAAACTTTAGTAAGAATATTTACCGACATTACCTACCGACAAAAAGATTTGAGGCAAAAAGATTTCGACATTATTTTCTAGGCAGAATAATAATAGCGCTATTTGCCTTATATTCAATATATAAAATCAATTAATCTTATACATATGTATTTACTAGTACAAGTAATAAAAGGCTGAAGAGTTTGTTTATTTGTTTGAGCGCCCTAATGTCAGGAACTACTGGTCGGATTTGGGAACTTCTTTCAGTGTTGGATAGATCATTTATCGAGGAAGGCTATATACTTTTATCCAGGTGCGTGGAGTAGTTCCCACGGGACGGGGGTTAGAAACAAACATACAAACGTCTGAATTCAAAACCCTGTCGTCGTTATTGGCCACGGCGGCTGTTCTCATATAAGGCTGCCAGCTACGCAGGACATATTATAGTCCACAAGCATTTATAAACACTGAGCTACTGGCCATCATAACATGCATATAGGATTTAATGGTATTACCTAATAGCTTGCACCCTTACATCGGCTTAGCGAAGTGCATCAAACATCGGTTCGTCGAACCACCATGCTATACGTATCTCCATATCGCATTCCATATCCCCTTCCCCCCGGACCTCGATCACGAGTAGACGTCTCCAAAGCCCGTACAGTTATAATTTTAAAATTTTAAATCATTTTACTAAGTTTAAATCAACACGAAAAATAGGAGCGCATAAAAGTGAAGGAGTAATCTCAAAACGTGAGCGACCATCTACAAGAGCAGAAGCCACACCCCTGCGCAAGCGCCATCTTGCTACGTCGTCGTGCCATCTCCCTCACATGATACCCCGCCCACCAGAGAAGACAGTACGAGGTACGAGCAACCATATTAGTTGTCGTCAAAAGCTTCCGCCCCTGGCGCTCCCACTACTACACGATTCTATGCGCTCCTAGTACTCGAAGCGTATTACCCTATATAGTTAGATATTTATTGTTTTTATTTTAAAACCAACATACGCGCTTCTTGCCTGTACTCGTAAAGTAACGGCTTCCTTTGTTTATATATCGCCCTTGCTTACCGCTCCCGCTTTAAAAACTTGCAAAAAAAAAACAAAAGGCCGCTTCTTATAATTGCATCGCTGGTATCCAAAGACTAATAATGCCACTGAACCGTACACCTCCAGCATCGCCGGCACCAGCCATATCCAATGAAGCGCCTGATAATATAATACCAGCAATTAGTTGCATAAGCGAACAACAGACTAGCAAAGTCATCGCGGAGCTTCCCAACATTGGTCCAGAGCGTAAGAAGAGGAAAGTGACGTCTAAGACTACTGATAAGAACAATGACCATATCTCTATGGCTGCATTTAATATATTTTCTAAAGATCAGGAAAAACGTTTCGAGGATTTAGTTGAAAAAATTAATAATATCATTCTGCAAAATTCCGAACTTAAGGACAGTGTACAACTAATGTCAAACAAACACGACGAATTATTAAAACGTATTTCCGAATTAGAATGCGAAAGGGAAGAAGACAAAAAGCGAATCCAATTACTGCAAGATAGCGTAGAAAATTTGGAACGAAAATCTCGAGCGTGTGGCATCGAATTAAGAAATGTACCCAGGACCAGCGGGGAAACAAAGGAATCCCTATGTAACCTGGTGGTTAATGTCGGAAAAACGTTAAACGTTAACATTGAAAAGTCAAACATAAGAGAAGTTTTTAGGGTTAAGTCGAAAGATAACTCTGATCCTATCATAATCGAATTTGATTCAGTACTGCGCAAGCATAATGTCATTAAGGGCGTCAAGGAGTTCAACAAAAACAGAAACAGAAATGACAAATTGAACACTACACATATGGGCTTACAGTCACCTGTCCAACCAATCTACATTTCAGAGTCATTAACGAGTAAAACCCAAAAGCTTTATGCACAAGCCAGAGCTTTCCGCAAAAACTACGGTTATAAATTTTGCTGGACATCACATGGCATTGTCTACCTTCGCGATAAAATAGACAGTCAGCAAATCCGTGTCAATTCTGAAAGCGATCTAGACAAGATAAGGAATACTACAATGTGACTATTTGCATACATCCTTGTGTTAAATCTTTATTTAATAGTTCGCAAAAGACTACATTGTATTCATTGTGATTTCCATTATTATTTAATGTATGATATAATTCAAAATTTTATATTTATATTGATTCATAAAAATGTTTATAATTATGTTCTTAAAACTAACCTTAAAGCCAAACACACAACTCAAACACACCGCACATACACAAACCTCATGCATACCTCCATAATGCCTATCTTTGAACAAATAAACCCTAATTATAATAGTATAAAGCTACCAATGCACCACGCAGTTCCGGCTCACCCAAACCAATACACCGCGGAGAACCAATTTAAGCAAGTGATAATAATCTCCAATAAAATTCGATTGTGTAACCCATAACATTGAATCGATCGATGCTATCACTGTAGCGGAGTACAGCAACTGCGACCTGGACGATTGTATCCCACCCGAATTGGACATAACTAAGCAACTTAAAGTAATAAACCAAAATATACGTAGTATCAATAAAAACATACATGAATTTGAAGCACTACTTGCTAGAACACGAGTCGAGTGGGACATTCTCGTCTTAACAGAATGCTGGCTTCGAGGAGTGGCCAATTTGCCATCGCTACCAGGTTATGACAGTCACGCAACAAAGAATAACAGATCGCAGAATGATGGTGTTGTGGTATATACCAATAAAAACCTGGTCGCATTTGTAGAAGAACCTCTAATAACAGATTCAAATTGTCTGCTCATAAAATTAAACGAAGCCACAATAATTGTGGCTATATATCGTTCTCCAGCTTCCAAAGATATAACACAATTCTTAAGCTCCCTAAATGAAATCCTGTCTAAGATACAACATGTGTGCAACATAATAATTACAGGAGATCTGAATATTAACATAAGTGACAATTCTCAAGACCCTAACAAAAATAACTATTTAAATCTAATGGCGTCTTTCGGTCTATTGCCCGCTTTTACTATACCTACCCGCTCAAATAACTGTCTGGATCACATTATATTAAAATCTAAACTCCCAGCTAAAGCACTAGTTGCGCACTCAGCTCTTACCGATCATGAAACCGTGATCCTATATCTTTCGAAATTTATCCCAAAAGCAACAATACGCAATTCTACCAGCCGAATAGATTTTGAGAATATAGCGATAGACCTCTCGAAATTAGACTTCTCCCAAATATTTTGTATGTCCGATCCAAATCTAGCCGCAGATTTCCTTGTAGGTTCTATTAAGCAGGTGATAGACTCTAATACCAAAATAATTAAATTGTCCAAACGTAAAAAAATCCTAAAGCCATGGATAACACCTGGACTTCTTCGTTGCCTTAAGCATAGAGATAACATGCATAAAAAACTAAAGAAATCACCCAATAATACCACCCTGGGAATAACATATTCGCGCTACAGAAATTTTTGCAGCAAAATTTTAAAAAAATTAAAAAATCAGTACTACAAGGATGAGTTGAAGACTGCTGGCAAAAACACAAAGACTCTATGGCAAACAATAAATAAAATAACCTCCAGAACCACTGTTAGAACTGGTGCATCTGATCTCCTTACGTGTGAATCTTCACCTGATGAGGCAGTTGACGCGATAAATAGTGTTTTTGTAAATACTGGCAAGATACTTGCAGAAAGAATTCCACCCACCCATCGTAAGTCCCAAAGCATTACGGAAACCAGCAGACACTCATTGGTACTCCTACCAACGGACGAAGAGGAAGTAACGAGGGTACTAATGTCTTTGCGTAGTAACTGCGCGGTTGGATGGGACAATATCTCTGCGGATGTACTAAAACACAATAAAAACGTTATTGTACCTCCCTTAACACATATCTGCAATTTGTCCCTGGCTTCTGGTACTTTCCCCAAATCCTTTAAAAAAGCTATTATACACCCTATCTATAAGGCGGGGAATAGAGACCAAATCACAAACTACAGGCCCATTGCTGTTTTGCCCTCTCTGTCCAAAGTATTAGAGCGCCTAATGAATAGTCGTCTAACAGACTACATCGAAAAAAATAACATCCTTGCGACTTCTCAGTACGGTTTTCGGGCAGGCAAATCAACAGGTGATGCAGTTCATGATCTAACGGACCATATTGTTAGAAGGATGGACAAAGGGGATAAAGTCGTAGGCATCTTTCTAGACATGGCGAAAGCCTTTGATACGGTCTCTATTCCCATCCTTATAGAGAAGATGGAACATATAGGAATAAGGGGAATCCAACTAAAATTATTCTCCGACTATTTGAGTGATCGTGCGCAGAGCGTTAGGGTGGATACGTACATAAGCAAAGAACTCCACACTACACATGGAGTTCCACAAGGAAGCGTTATTGCCCCGACATTATTCCTAATCTACATTAATGATCTGTGCACGCTCATCCTACATAAGGGGAAAATCTTTACCTTTGCGGACGACACGGCTCTTGTGTTTCACTCCTCATCATGGACAGAAGTGTTTAACTTGGCCCAAAGGGGATTTAATGAGGTATCCGAGTGGTTGCGTAATAATTCATTGACATTAAATGCTGCAAAGACCAAATATATGCCATTTTCGTATCGCAGCTCTGCTCCTTCTGCGGCTCCGTTTTCCATTACAGCTCATGTGTGTCCTACCCCTAATGTCGCAAAGTGCACGTGCACTACACTAGAGCGAACCAAATCAACCAAATATCTTGGAGTAATTCTGGACCCTTCTCTTAGTTTTCACCTACACATAGAATCCCTCACTGCAAGAATTCGCAAACTGATTTTTGTCTTCAAGAACTTAAGAGAGGTGGCAGATGAAGCTCTGAGGAGGATGGTCTATTTTGCTCTCTGTCAGTCCCTACTTACCTATTGCATTACGACTTGGGGCGGTACTCATAAAACTTCCATAATGCAATTGGAGCGTGCACAGCGAGCGATACTTAAGGTGTCATCGTCCCTACCATTCCGCTTTCCCACAGAAGACCTCTATAGGAAATGTAAAGTTTTAACAGTCCGTCAACTGTTTGTCTTGCATACCGTCCTAAAGCAACACTCGCTCCTTACATATACTCAGTCTTCTTCCTTACAGAAAAGACACTTCAATCCGGCGGACAGAAGCAATGCTCATTTCCGTAACCGTTTCGCCAATCGCTTTTTCTGCTTCATCGGAGTGTACTTATATAATAACATAAACAGAAACCTCAATATATTCCCACTTACAAAACAAGCATGCAAAAAAACAGTCACTGAGTGGCTTCTGTCATTGAATTATGAAAAAACCGAAGAATTATTAAAAATCGTAGAATAAGTTATTAAATAGGCATTTATCAAACACACAAACATACACACACGCACACACACACACATACACACACACACACATAAACAACTCAACACACTCACAATCTAACACTGACATCACTAACACGTCATAGAATAGACTATAATTAACTAGCACGACAATCTGCTCTTGATCATGAATAAAACAATTGTTTAACTGGAAAGGAGGCCTGGTGGCCAGAAATACAGGCTAACGCCCAGTTCAGGCACCAGTCTCCCACAATAAACTAATGTCATATATTCACTTAAAGCTAATTGTGTAACTGATGTTGTGGTGAGAAAATAAATGTGTTTATTATTATTATTATTATTCCGAATATTGTTACTACTCTACCCCCTGCACTTTGCTAGGATTTGTAGGAACAACCGTAAATCCCGAATGTCTAAGCAAGTGTACATTATTTAAACGAAATGTTACTAAGCTTTGAACAAAAGTACCTAGCTCTAGAACATATGTACTAAGAGCTAGTTAGCTGTATGAACCTGTACTTATACATACATACATACAGTACCTAATACTGGGTGGCTGTGGTTTCAACGACGTTCTAAGGGAATTATTTTATGTATTTGAATGCAAACTAATTTATATGATACGTTCTTATCCAGATTTTAGGCTATCTTCAAGCCTAGTTTATGTACCCTTCTTTGCCTGGCAGGTAGATATTTTTTTTGAGGTAATACATAATTTATGAGATAATTTTGATCAAATTACATTTCCTCAAAATTGAAATGGAGTAGAAATGAAAGAGCGGCCGGACCTGGTATTGTCTTTTTCAGTTAAAGTGAGTACTTACTGTATAACTTATGTAAGTACGTAAAACAACATTGGTATGCTTGTCTTAGAAATTCAATAGCTCTTGCAATTACTGATGTTCCGAAGATAGTAATTCGCAGAATAGTAATGTAGGCACAATAGTTTCAAGTTAACGTTCAAGCCTGACAAGTTGTACTGCTCGACGGGAACAATTGTATCTCGAACGTCATTAATAGCGCTCGTTAGTATGTTCCTCTGTACAACTTGAGAATTAGTGACATCCGAACCGACTGGCAGCTATCCTGTGTTCAGTAATTATTAATGAGAATTCTGTAAATTATCAGTCAGTAATAAATTATGAGCTATCCCTCGCGAACGCTGGCGCTGGCTGCGATCAAAATTAAAAAAAATAATTCATAACTTCCCCTTTTAATGGTTACATTTTGTTCCACGGCCACAAAAGGACGATTTGTATCATGTTACAATGCCACTAACGAATCGTTCTAGCGCTTTGTTTGCTGTCTTTGTCTAATCAGAAAACATGGGTGTCATTTATCTTTTTCTTGGTAAACAGAAGCTGCAAACGCCGGTTTGGCGTTTAGTTAGGCCTTGTTTGGGGGAAGTTCGTGCAACAGCACGTTGTGGACGGAACAGTCCGTGATTCGATGCTTGTTTGGAGTACGGATAAACAAATCAGCATGCCTAGCTGTGGCTCTCCAGCTCGTTCATTACAATGGGTACGTATTGGATGGAAGATAGTAGTAATGTGTATGTAGTGACAGATTGCGAACCCACTAGTCATGTTGACCCATTTCCACCGGCTGATATTTTCAAATGATTCGCTCCAGTTTTGTCCACGCGCAATTCGTTTTTATGTTTTTTTTTCAGTTCTATTTTTGTTGAACTAACATGAAATTGTTTTCGAATGTGTTAGAAAAATGCATCGAAATGGCTTTTAAATACTTTTGGTTCGCACCGGATATGTACACAGCGTTTGTATGTTTTATGGACAAATGTACTTTATTTTAGAATACATCATAGACCTTTGCAACAGACAATTTTTTTATGTGCAAAATCCCGCTACCTTTTAACGTTTCTACAAAAACCTTCTCAATATATTAGAGTACCGTACTAGAGCATAGTAGTAGTATAATAGAGAATTAAAGAAAAGAAAATTTTAAAAAGCAACGTAGTTATGTTATTTGTGATAGGTATACCATTGATACCGCGTATGATTTGTAAACCAATTTACCTTGTTCCTGTTTCACATAATTGGTAATAAAAACATAATTCAATAAAACATGAATGTAACTAAAACATGACATGACACCAATTAAGTTTCGCGCTTGAGGGTATACTCTAATGGTCTTGTTATGTAAGTCAATAGTAATAATGTAACGTGCTGTTATTTGATTCTATGTTTGTTCGATAAACCAGTCGGCTTGTTCGGGAACTTACGTTTTAAGGTGCATGCGGGAACCTTTTGATGCCCATTGTCCCGCTAGATGGCGCTGAATTGAAGTTTCTTAGCTTTTTTCAATTGTTGTGTAAATCGATCATTATTAAGTCGTACTAGTAACATTTGCGTGTCTCGGACGTTACTGTTTGTTTAACTAGTTCATTTAATTGCCAGAAAATCAGACAGAAGACCGTCGCATTCCCCATAATCGAACAAATGCATTATTATATTATTTGTAGAGCACTAGCTTCTGAGAACGGTTCTACTCGCTTCTCAAGAACCAGCGTATAAAAAGCAGTCTGTTAATGTTATTTCGATATATAAGCTACTACTGCTACGTTTCATCAAAATCTGTTCAGCCGTTTGCACGTGAAAGAGTAAAATACATACATCCTCACATATTTTGGATTTGTAATATTAGTAGGACGGAAAAAAAATATTGACACGGGTATGCCTTGTCTGTGGTATGAAAGTGATGGAGGGTAAGTGGTAAGAACCTTTGTTGTATATTTATATCTTAATTCATGGTATTCTATTTTTATATTACATACAACGCAATAATAAGATTCGTAAAAGTACGCCCTTTACCTAAAATGAAAGGGTAGGACGTTATTTGTTTACTAAGGATTGTAGTAACTTTTATACGATAACACTTTGTGGTATAATTAGAGATGTGCCGTTGCCGGCAATATTGCCCAAAGTGGGAATATTGGTAGCAATATTGCCGCCAATATGGCCCAAAGTGGCAATATTGCCGGCAATATTGCTACCAATATTCCCACTTTTTAGCAATATTGCCGCCATCGGCACATCTCTAGGTATAATTAAATGTTATTCCAAAAAACCGGCTAAGTGCGAGTTGGACTCGCGCATGTAGGGTTCCGTACCCCATCCCCCCTTATTTTTTTTTCCATTTTTAGTGTTTGTTGTTATAGCGGCAACAGAAATACATAATTTGTGAAAATGTCAGTTTTCTAGCTATCACGGTTAATGAGATACAGCGTGGAAACAGACATACAGACAGACAGACCGACAGACAGACAACGAAGTCTTAGTAATAGGGTCCCGTTTTACCCTTTGGGTACGGAACCCTAAAAAATCTTAGAACAAAACAAATCTATATGTATAGTTAGAGAGGTTTATGTATAGTCGCGGATAGCAACTTTTAAACCTTCGCAATTTTATAGTGTAATACATTGCCTGAACACAACAGATCCACCGGTTACACTAACACCTATTATACGGCTAAAATAGGAACGATGGCAAGTTGCTAGTGCATTAATGACCTCGGATCGTACCTATGTTGATACAGAATACTAGATTTCAAGAAAAAGCAAGATTAATTTCGTCGGCCGTAGGTACTTGAGTGAAGAGAAACCATCAGGTTATTATATTCAATTATGTGATATACTCGTTTAGTTCTCCGTATGATAAGTACGTAGCACTGCATTCAATATATAAATCCAATATTTGAATATATTTGAATAGATATCAGTATTTTCGATACACATGCCAGCTTTATGAATAGTCACAGTTAATTAAATCCTGTGTATTGCATGGATCTTCAGTTTCGAAGTTGTCGCCAGATAGACGAAATATCATGAAAGGCGTCTGTACCAGAAATAGCTATCGAAATGCCAATGGATTTCCTGGTAAAGGATCACAAATAAAACAGGCAGGATTTCATAAAGGACAGCATAAAGAGAACAGGTCTGAATGCTGAGATAATCTCACACTAGGATGAAATGTGTGACAAACAGAATGTTAGGACCGATGTGATAGACAACAGCGGACGACATGGAAACGTTTGCTGTTTTTTAATCAAAATTCAATTACGAGAAACGTTAACGCGCTCGCGCCAAAGAATGTGAGAGCGAAAAGTTTCTAATAAATATTCGATACAGTTATTAAGGCACGTACCAATATTAAAAACGTACCTATTTATATGAAACCCGCTCTTATATAACAATAATGTTCAATCATACATATACCATGGTCTGTTTAACATTCAATCAACCGGTAAAGCTTTGTATGACGCGGCATGACGTTATGGGAACGAACGCGTGGTTAACCCCCCAGCGCCCGTGGGCCTTCTTTTCCTAACGAAATTGTCCAATTGCCCATGAAGATGAAAATCATAGTGTATCAGCAAACACGATAATCACAACATTAATTTATCTAGTTGTCTGACTCGTAATTGATTCCTTTTACAAATTAGTTATTGTGAATGCTAATTCTAAGCTCAGTGGTTTAGAATAACCGGTTGGTTTCAATAGAAATTCTCTATTCGACAAATTATGAAGTAGGTACCTTTGCTAGCAAGTATACGAACCCTCGCGTACAGGGCGCAGACCTAATACTGTCGGCCGACAGTCAGCCCAATGGTTTGACAGTTTATTTTGAAGGTCAATGTGGATCCAAGCAAACCTTTTAATACTATTTTTTTATCGAAGGGAATTCAGACTTTTACTGACTAAAACCCACCGTCTTCTTTCGGAAGCCCTTTGTGTGCTAGGAGATCGGTAACTCTTTCGAACAACCCACAGCCCCGACAGGCTCTGGCCCTAGTGGGCCCCGCAGGGAACCTTTTAATACCATTATACGGTATATAAGACTGTTATACGGCCGGATACCTGATTGTTGTAAAGGACCATTCACCATCCTATAGATTTGTAACTGATCAAACTATCGGCCGACTTAAAGTTTCCAGTGTACTCTGATGTTCGAGTGAAAATCGGTTTAAGTTAATAACACATCATATCGTTAAATCTTTTCAAGTTAGTTCAAATGAGAGACGTTATAACTGCTAGCTACTTTAATTTACCGCGAACTCTCAAGTTTGTTAGACTTAATACGGCGAGGCTTGAGACTCCTTGATACTTCTAAACATCTTCATAAGTTATATGTTAAAAGGGGTTGCATTAAAATGATTGCAATTGCATTCTGCAATATTCCTGCCTCACACTTTGGTCTCGAAACTGCTTTCCATGTTGAGTGTCAGAAATAGCCTTTGCGCCAATATTTGCACCAATGTTAGACGTTGGTCGATCTTTGATCCTTCAAAAGTTGCGTCAAAGATCAAGATTGGCAATAAGAATTTGATTTTTCTCCCAAGCAAGTCAGGACATGCACTCAACAAGTTTTTCAATATACCATGGTAATTTTATACAGTTGCTATTACTGCGACGGGTTCATTTCTCTATTAAGTTTACTTTTTCATAAAATCATGATATCAATTCTACAATCAAATAAAGTATTTTTAGGCACGAGGGCACAGAGTTGTTCATTAAAAGCCAATTTGCTGACCGAGGGACTACTAGTACAGTTTGATGTTGTTGGCCGAAGTAAACTTTATTATTAGATAGTGCCGGATGTCCGTTGAATGATTAATTAATATTATAATGAAGGTACTTTTAGTTCGATAATCTAAATACTCTAAATTTTTTGTGAGTAACAAATAAATAGGTGATAAAAATACTGTTGAACTTAACATTAGGGGGGCCCTGGCATAAGCATACCTATGTTTAGGAAAAGTAATAAAATAAAATAAACGTATGTGGTCACCATAACTCTTTTTACTTTTATTTGTACTTTGTTTTATTTTAGGAAACAGCTATAAAAACTACCCCGAATATGATGAACAATTTTCATGAGCCCAATTTTAGAATCGGTTAATTACTTACAACCTTCTGCAAAAATACAATTAATGACAAAAAAAAATAATGGAAATTGATAATTCTTGAACCACCGTGTTAAAACGAAGCGCTTACGAAATCACTTTAGGTCTGACCAGCTGTAATACAAAAACTCCATTTACATTCCAGAGAACGAGTTTCTAGTAAAAATATATTAAATTCGACAAAGAAAATTCTTCTGGGAAGAAGAGAAACAGGGGCTTATTAAGTTTACTCGATATTTGATCTTATTTGTTGGCACGTAGTGATGTATCTCGGATATTCGTGATTCAGAATTGACAATTTCACAGGTTGGGTATGAAAACCACAGGTGCAGCGGTCAAGATAGATATCTTTCTGATCAGTTTACTTTAAGTCTAATAAACACTGTTAATTCTTATCCTTAAAAGACGTGTGTAGAAGTAAAAATAAGCATTCCAGATCAAGAAACATTTATTTCTGATAAAATGCAAATTTAATTAAACACCTACGAACGCAGTAGGTGTGGCAACATTTTCAACGCTTGTTTTACTTAAAATAATATTATTTCGGCCAGTTACCCATCCCGTGGGGATAGTTTAAATTAACAAAGAACTTTTATGCACTCTGCTGTTGTCATTAGCATAGAAACTTCATACTTACACGTTCCCAGTCGTCCCCAGTCTTAGCGTCATGGCACATTGTACCGGCACCGCTCCAACCCGGCAAATAACGTGTCATTTAAATTTGAACATTAAATTGTATGACGTATGATGTATTTCAT
>NWSH02000085.1:3433182-3466381 GCA_002382865.2 Heliothis virescens
GGTCCGACAGGCAGTCGCTCCATGTAAAACACTGGTTCTCAGCTGCATCCGGTAAGACTAGAAGCCAACCCCAACCTAGTTGGGAAAAGGCTAGGCAGATGAATAATTTTTAATAAACACAATCAAAACGATAGGTCATATTTGTACTGGTAGTAAAAGTCTTTAAAACAAATAATTCTACATGCACCAAAAACTAAATTAGGTGGTGGCTTGTGTTAAATTATCAGCTATCTTCATAAATAGCGATGTCCGACTTGCATTTCCGACGGTCGCCATGTCTGCTCCGCAACTAATTACATCCGATTACCGACGCATCCCAGGCTTATAATTTAACTACCGTATCGTAATCACACTCGGATAGATCAATATTTTAAGCTGTTCATTTAACGGGCACAGTTTTATGTTTTTCCAACATTAATAATTTTCCCGTACAAGCCATACGGGAATGGATAATAGATTTTTTCGTACTAGCCGTTTTACACGGTTTCACCCGCGTCCCGGGGAAACTTCTTCCCGTACCCGGATAAGACATAGCCCATGTTCAGCGCAAAGAACGTAGCTTCCTAAGACAAGGGTTACACGATCAGTCTGGCGTCATTCCATTCCATCAGTCGGATCAGAATGATAGGAGAATGATCGTGTAACCGGTTGATTGATGGACTGATGGTCCAGAATATACCGTGTTTTTCGTCTGTCATTCTGGCATCAGCAGCATCGAGCAATAATAACCGCACTGGCCCATTGATAATAAGGTTATGCAATGTGCTGTGGATTCGTGGATGTGATCCTCATGATAACTATCTTCGTGTCCATCTTTGCCAGTCATTTCGGGTAGTGGCTAGAAAGTTTAACAACCTTCCTTACAAGAAGAACCAGATTGCACGGGTACTTAACTGGTTTCAGGAGGTCAAATAAGCAGTCGCATCATGTAAAACACTGGCACTCACCTGCATCCGGTTAATCTGGGAGCCGACCCCAACATAGTTTGGGAAAAGGCAAATGAAAGTGGAACAAATGACAAATGAAAGTTGTTATGTCCGCAATGCTGGTTAGAACAATAAAGTAGAATTTTCAGCATATTACTCATGTGGATTTCTAATGGGCTGATGACAATAGGATCGCCTCTGCCTAAACCCTAAGCGTGTTGATACCAATTTACATTAAATCCATCATGGAGCAGTCTTGTTGAAAATATTTAGTAGTTTTCTCTGAAAATCCACTTTTACGTGAAAACAACAGCTCAAGGGTATATCGGGTTCAGGTACGTTATAGTTATCGGACTGCCTTACCTACTTACCTTCCTAGGAGTGAATTCTGTTTATGGGTACAATATTAAAATGCTTCACCGGATAATAGAATATTTTTGTAATCAATAATAACAATGTTTAGCTCGCTGCTTGGGTACTGGCAAGTAGAGTTCTTCAATTTGGCAAAAAAATATTGCTTCTGAGATACCGATTAATTCAGCAAAACGAAAACATTATTAACAAAATATTACGGAAAAATAAAACAACAATGGTTTCATTGGTTTATCAGGAAATGTGACCAGCAAAAATATGTATGTTTTTATTACTCCCTTTTTACAAAAGCGAGAGGTGGAAAAGTACGAAATCTTCAGAGCTCAAGCATGGTTTGGTATTTTGGTGGTTTCATCAAGGATTGTGAATCCCAAATTCTATAAACAAACCCGAGTATATTCCCAGAATATCCAGCTGAAAATGGACTACCTGATACCCGTGTTCTGGATTTTGTTTTTCCTTGTATTTTTTCTAGTTTTAGTACAATTTAATATGCGCAGTGGCGGCGTAGCTGTGTAATAATTTATGAAACTGTTAAGTACTAGCAGGCTTACTGAGTATGTAAAAAAATGAAGCCAGAGTTATTTTAAGCGGTAGCTTGCAAAAGTAATTATGGAGAATGTGATGAAAATAAATTGAAATTCTCGTAGAGGACATATGTCACACACACATGACAAATAAATAAATAATAAACAATAACTAAATAACTAATCATCTAGATCTTAATTTTATTTAATCAAATCAATCCTAGGTATAATTTAATAGTGTCAATGCACTTCAGTTAGAATCAACCATTTAGTTATCCAAATCCGTAATTTTTAAGTGTCCGTGTGAACGTAACCTTACTCATCACGTAATGGTTATAAAGAACGAGTTAGAACGAAGGTTATAAAGAACTAGCTTCTACCAGCGGTTTCACCCGCGTCCCGTGGGAACTACTCGGCGCACCCGGATAAAAATTAGCCTATAGCCTTTCTCGATAAATGGGCTATCTAACACTGAAATAATTTTTCAAATCGGACCAGTAGTTCCATAGATTAGCGCGTTCAAACAAACAAACAAACTCTTCAGCTTTATAATATTAGTATAGATTTGCGTTTAACTCTAACAAATCACAAGCAAAGTATTGATAAAGAAAACGAGCTCCGCTCAATCCAACTACAATCTTAAAACAAGCAACTTGAAGTCTCCAACCAACCATTCCAACCTGACCTGCCCATCCCGAGAGCTGTGTTAGATGAATGGCACAATATATCTCGACAAGGTATTGAAAACGTCAGAGATGCACTTGGAAGAGGGTTTTAAGTGTTCATCAGAACCTGAAGAAGGAATAGATGTTTTTAAACCATGAGAGGTCAGGTTTATTCCTCTTTTTTGGGAAAACTGATCTACTACAAATTAATTTCCCAAACAAGAAAAGTGATTGTCCTTGCATAGATTAAGTCTAAATACCAAATCTTTTAATATTTATTACCTATCAAAAACAAGAGAAACTGGGTGAGTGGTTGATTTGATATGCATAGGAGTGGCATTTATTAAAAAGTATGTAATAATGTATTTGTGTACCAACTCTGCGGGGAAATCCCAGGACGCTACTAAATTATTCAGTGACAAGAAGAGCCATTTTAAAACGCCTTTCGAAGCTTTGCCCGGCGCATTTTGCACAATGGTAAAACGAATTTAATGGTTTTATAAAGTCCGGGTTAAACCAATATGTAGAATCCTTGTTTAACAACGTAAATCCACCATTTGAAGAAAATTTATGAAAAGGAAAACTTTCATAACGTAAACAGAATATTTTTGGTGTTTCACACATTTACGGGCGATTTGGGAGCATTCGCTACAACGTGTATGTACGTAATATGTGTCTGTCTGCTACACGTTCCTCCTCGCTCCGAGGGATAATAGCCAATAATGTGGACTGCGGCGCTAATCAGTATCAGAGTATTCAACTGCCGGCTGCCATTCAGCCCGCATCTCTTCATGCATAGGATGTCTGCATTTTTATGAAATATAAACATTTTATTTTTCATTTCACTTTTATTATTCTCTTTGCATTTAAACATATTGCGGAGGTGAAGCGTATAAACTTGGTATTCACTCAGCAATGCTCAGAAAGTAGAATACATTTACTTGCAATTAACCGACGTGTGCACACAAACATAAAATTGGAGTAAAAAAACAGATGCTTAATGCATTTAAAATAGCCTAACACTGGACTTGTCTAATAAAAACGCTGACGACGAAATTGTTAGTACGGGCGTAAATCTTTAATAGTGAGGAGCTATAGGTAGGAAATAACTGGTTTAACTCAGGTTCGCAAAATGGATTGCTATAATAAAGTTGAAATTTCGCAGGCGTCCATCAAAAGTGAAAACGAATGGCCACCATAAGGAGGCTGACCATTTATCACGTTTATCTAGATTTCGCACCGGACCGCATCATTTACCGCACAGAAAATCTATAGCGGGTACATTTCAAATACGATTAATAGATAAGTGTACTACAAGCTTTGTGTTACAGTGTGAGGGTTTGCTTCAACTAGGATGAGAGGCATCAAGGCTGACAGCTGCACGGTCCTTCAAATCAAAATTCATACTGTAATATTTTGTATGGCGCAAATGTCTACTACAACGACACAGTATCACAGAGCAGCTTTGGTCACTCATTCGCTTGAAAGTTTTGCCCACTCGCAACCCACCAAATTCGTGAGCAAAATGTTAATATGCATTTAATTCCACACAAAAAAGTGCTCCACGTATAAAAACGCCTTAAAAGCCTTTATAAAAGGGTGATAAACTTTTACGAGCCTAAAGAAGTCTTTAAAATATTCAAATATGTTTTTAACAACCAAAGGAATGCATGCATATTACAGATTTAGGTGGGAACGGCTTTCGATTTTAGGACCTTAAATAACAGTAATGGCGCCAGAATCTACATTGAACATTATTGAGAAAGTTTTGAGACCATCGACGTCTAAACTCAAACTGTTTGAAATATTAATCTTCCGTCAAAACGCTGTAAGTAAGTAGGTATTTATGGAGTACCTTCAGGATAATGGGTATCTAGCTGACTTACGAAGAATATGCGCTTAGTCTCGTGTGTGAATTGGCACCTGTCTAGCCTTTTTAAAGACTGTATTAGGGTCGCTTTCATAATCATTATGTTTATTTGCTTTTAAACAGGGTACCAGATGCAGTTGTGTACCAGTGTTTTACATGGACCTACTGACTCGACTGCCTTTCTGACCTCTACAAGCTNGTTCCATAGATTAGCGCGTTCAAACAAACAAACAAACTCTTCAGCTTTATAATATTAGTATAGATTTGCGTTTAACTCTAACAAATCACAAGCAAAGTATTGATAAAGAAAACGAGCTCCGCTCAATCCAACTACAATCTTAAAACAAGCAACTTGAAGTCTCCAACCAACCATTCCAACCTGACCTGCCCATCCCGAGAGCTGTGTTAGATGAATGGCACAATATATCTCGACAAGGTATTGAAAACGTCAGAGATGCACTTGGAAGAGGGTTTTAAGTGTTCATCAGAACCTGAAGAAGGAATAGATGTTTTTAAACCATGAGAGGTCAGGTTTATTCCTCTTTTTTGGGAAAACTGATCTACTACAAATTAATTTCCCAAACAAGAAAAGTGATTGTCCTTGCATAGATTAAGTCTAAATACCAAATCTTTTAATATTTATTACCTATCAAAAACAAGAGAAACTGGGTGAGTGGTTGATTTGATATGCATAGGAGTGGCATTTATTAAAAAGTATGTAATAATGTATTTGTGTACCAACTCTGCGGGGAAATCCCAGGACGCTACTAAATTATTCAGTGACAAGAAGAGCCATTTTAAAACGCCTTTCGAAGCTTTGCCCGGCGCATTTTGCACAATGGTAAAACGAATTTAATGGTTTTATAAAGTCCGGGTTAAACCAATATGTAGAATCCTTGTTTAACAACGTAAATCCACCATTTGAAGAAAATTTATGAAAAGGAAAACTTTCATAACGTAAACAGAATATTTTTGGTGTTTCACACATTTACGGGCGATTTGGGAGCATTCGCTACAACGTGTATGTACGTAATATGTGTCTGTCTGCTACACGTTCCTCCTCGCTCCGAGGGATAATAGCCAATAATGTGGACTGCGGCGCTAATCAGTATCAGAGTATTCAACTGCCGGCTGCCATTCAGCCCGCATCTCTTCATGCATAGGATGTCTGCATTTTTATGAAATATAAACATTTTATTTTTCATTTCACTTTTATTATTCTCTTTGCATTTAAACATATTGCGGAGGTGAAGCGTATAAACTTGGTATTCACTCAGCAATGCTCAGAAAGTAGAATACATTTACTTGCAATTAACCGACGTGTGCACACAAACATAAAATTGGAGTAAAAAAACAGATGCTTAATGCATTTAAAATAGCCTAACACTGGACTTGTCTAATAAAAACGCTGACGACGAAATTGTTAGTACGGGCGTAAATCTTTAATAGTGAGGAGCTATAGGTAGGAAATAACTGGTTTAACTCAGGTTCGCAAAATGGATTGCTATAATAAAGTTGAAATTTCGCAGGCGTCCATCAAAAGTGAAAACGAATGGCCACCATAAGGAGGCTGACCATTTATCACGTTTATCTAGATTTCGCACCGGACCGCATCATTTACCGCACAGAAAATCTATAGCGGGTACATTTCAAATACGATTAATAGATAAGTGTACTACAAGCTTTGTGTTACAGTGTGAGGGTTTGCTTCAACTAGGATGAGAGGCATCAAGGCTGACAGCTGCACGGTCCTTCAAATCAAAATTCATACTGTAATATTTTGTATGGCGCAAATGTCTACTACAACGACACAGTATCACAGAGCAGCTTTGGTCACTCATTCGCTTGAAAGTTTTGCCCACTCGCAACCCACCAAATTCGTGAGCAAAATGTTAATATGCATTTAATTCCACACAAAAAAGTGCTCCACGTATAAAAACGCCTTAAAAGCCTTTATAAAAGGGTGATAAACTTTTACGAGCCTAAAGAAGTCTTTAAAATATTCAAATATGTTTTTAACAACCAAAGGAATGCATGCATATTACAGATTTAGGTGGGAACGGCTTTCGATTTTAGGACCTTAAATAACAGTAATGGCGCCAGAATCTACATTGAACATTATTGAGAAAGTTTTGAGACCATCGACGTCTAAACTCAAACTGTTTGAAATATTAATCTTCCGTCAAAACGCTGTAAGTAAGTAGGTATTTATGGAGTACCTTCAGGATAATGGGTATCTAGCTGACTTACGAAGAATATGCGCTTAGTCTCGTGTGTGAATTGGCACCTGTCTAGCCTTTTTAAAGACTGTATTAGGGTCGCTTTCATAATCATTATGTTTATTTGCTTTTAAACAGGGTACCAGATGCAGTTGTGTACCAGTGTTTTACATGGACCTACTGACTCGACTGCCTTTCTGACCTCTACAAGCTACTGACTACCTGTAACGACTACAAAAGATGTTCAAATCTAATGTGTCTTGCGTAACACGGAGAAATTCATCATGTCACTATGGTCACCCACCTACTGACGAACCGCGTCAACCGTTGCTTAACCTTATGATCGATCGAGCTGCGGCTGTTTAGCCGAACTAATTCGGAATTCACCGTGCGTATTTACTTGACGCGTAGAAAAAGTGTTGGTGGCCACATAAACCTGGGGGCACTTTGGTTGAGTTTTCCGTGGCCGCCACACAATGAATTATAGCATAATTTGTTCTGGTTGGATCCACGTACAAACACGAGGTGAGAACCGTGGGATGTGCTCCGTATGTAAAATGGGAATTGATGGTGGGTATTTGTCGCGTTCCGGAGCCGCGTCAATTGTTCGATCTCGGCTTGCACGATACAGTACAATTAGCAATCATAATTCCAATAATAGTCTACTCGTATTCGTCAAAGTCTTGTTACTGATGTTATCAGATAATATGCAATTCAGGAAAGTGTAAATAAATAATCATTTTGATCAAGGATCGCCTGACTAAGCTCCTTATATGGATGCGGTTGTGTGTCACACATTAAATAAAAGCGACTACATAATGTGTTCGGTCTTTTACTATAATTAGTTATACTAAATAAATAACCATTTCTGTCACGTTCCGTTATAATTAAAACGGACTGATATAATTTTATCGACTGACTGTACAGTACCCCGTATGTATGAGTTTTCAAAGAAGGAGGTTTTTTATTATTATTTATATCCCATTTTGAAATTTCTCTGCAAATATAATCAAACTGGATTTATTTACGAGTATAATCCCATGAAGCAATAAAGAAAACAGTTGACGTAGACGTATTCTGTTTAACTTATTATTTCAGTATGCAGCTTTTATTTATGTTTCTTTTCTAAATCGTTTAACTTTTTATGTCATCATAAATCTATGTAGAAAATTAAGGTGAAACCATGCATGGGTTGAACAAAGACAGTAGAGAATACTATGCGAGGGAATAATGTAATAATACGATTACAGACGGAAACCAATTAAATTAACTCGAGCGAGACTGCATAAGTAATCACTAAGACACTAAGTCTACAAGCGCATTGCGTTGCTATGAATCACGAAACTTATGAATATTTCATATTCAGCTAATTACAAATTAGAAAACTTCCGAATTCGGTTCTTAGTTAAAGTTCTAGTGTTGAGCACAACAGGGAGACGAGGCTGGGAGAAACTGTTACTGACTCAACTGCGGGAATCTATTGTTTTAGTATTTCGCAGAAGTGTTTCGGAATGAAGTTGGGACAAATTTGTGAGGCGGCGCTCCTACATAACATTGTAGTAAATACAGTACAAATTTAAAAGCAGTACGAAAAACTTTTGGAGAAGTTTTGGCAAACAAGTAACTGCCGTAAGTAGGGCGGCGGAGCGGGTTGCGCATCTGAAGTTTCGTTTCGTTGCACGAAGTACAAATAACTGTGATATATGTACCAAGATGTGCACCATTAGAGTTACATCGTGTAGCCAGTCGGTTCGGTCGGGGGACCGCCACTAATCGAATATGTCGCCCGCCTGTCACCACTTCTCTTGGCTACAGTTTTCGCGGGAATTGCATCAATGTCAGTTTCTTTCTCGAATGAAAAATCGAATAAGGATGATTGAGTCAAATACTTCCATGGTTGTCAATTTTCACGAAGAATGGTGATTTGCGACAGTAAATTGCGTAAAATATAGTCGGTCTGTTCGGGAATACTTGATAAATTAATTATGGGTTAGGGTTTGAACAGCTTGTATCGATTTTGTGGATAATTAGAATTACCTAATACAATTTTATTTTATCCTTTTTCTTGGCTTCCGGACCTTTGAAAAATAGTGGCTATATCTCCCTGCTTTACCTAATAATAAAATTTTGATATACATTCAAATACGTTCGGTATCAGCGCACACTTTCCTACTGATCACATGGGGAAAACACAATTGGATTTGAGCAAAATTTCCAGTAAGTATTTCGGTAGTCCAATACAAAATATTTATCCAGCGTTATCGAGTTATGTTACAAAATCATGTTCGCGGAACACGTTGCCGGTGCGACTGATATTTTCGGAATACCTCGGGTAAAATTCTGACGCATTTTCGTACCTAGCAATACGATATGGAGCTTCGAATATAATCACCATCAATAATTATCAAGCTAGCACACACTCTGATACCACGAACTAGTTAATCCAATTAAGTAGATGATAGACTACGGATTTCTATATCATATCTATCTGTGGTTTTTCGATTACAGATTGTTTGAAATTATATAATACTAACTTCAAAATTCAATCTCTAATTCTAAATTAACGGATAGATTGATTATAGAAATCCATCACCTGCCTAGCCTTTTCCCAACTATGTTGGGGTTGGTTTCCAGTATAACCGGATGCAGCTGAGAACCAGTGCTTTATATGGAGCGACTGCCTGCCTGACCTCCACAACCAGTTGTGACCAACCTGGGATACCCGATAACCGTTGGTGAGACTGATTGTCAGACTTTCTGGCTTCTGACTATCCGTAACAACTGCCAAAGATGGTCAAATGACAACGGGAACCAGATTATTGTGCCTTACAAAACACGGAAAAGCTCGTGATGATTAGACCCATCCAAGGACTAACCGTGCCAAGCGTTGCTTAACCTCATGATCGAGCGATCCGCGCGGCTTTGACTTAGCCACGAGCTCTTATTATAGAAATCCATCGAAAGGGATCAATCAATATTTACGCAGAGTTTTGAACCTCCTACAACGCCATAGTCACCTCATAATAATTTAAAACCCACTGAATGTAAAAGTAACTTTTGCAAACGGATTAACAGGATATTGAATTTTTCAAGAGATTGTCAGATTGGCCCCCACATGCAGGGAAGCTGAACATTGAGTGGAGTGTACCATGCGTAGGCCCTTTATATTTTTTTTATGTTTGTATACCTCCGCTAAAAATAGATCAATTTGATAAAATTCGCGATGTATTCAAAAACTATTATGTGTTTTTTACCAACATACGCGACTGTCGCGCACAGACAGTCAACAGCTCGCGACGGGAGGCGCAAAGCAATGTGTCATTAGTCACTGTAGGGAAATGTGTGGATTACAATTTAAGCTATAAAAGTTTGAAGAAAACAATATAACGCTATGCATGCACACATGCATAAAAAGGCTTAAACCAGTCATACGTCAGCTTGCAATACTTGACATCGAAGCGTCAATAAATGTAATCTCCGTCATGTAAAACTTGGAATATTTTTGCACGCCACGACCGGTTGGCACGTACCTACTCTTTAAGATTTACCAAGTGACTGGTTACGGTAATAGCCGTGCGAAGCGGCGTAATCAATCATCGATGACTATCGACTAGAGGGGACGCCGGAGTCGTTTTGCCATTACTGAAAGATGAGGAAAATACCCACCCCAGACGATAACGCTCGCCGAAGTCAACAAGACGCAACGATAGCTCAGTTAACATCCACGGGGTAACGATCTTGCAAATTGGAAGCGAAATAAACATTAATTAAGTAGGTACCAACTGCTTGAGCGTGACTGTATTCGTTATCCAATCACCAGCTGCTCTGTATTTTTGTTATCAATATCAAAGTCGCTCCGAGCTCTCAAGTAAACGTATTCAAACTTGATTCTGCTCTTATCTTCTGCTTACATAAATCGTTCATTTCCGAGTTCAGTTTTTCAAAGTAATACTGTATTTATGTTCAGGAGTTTACTTAAACTCGTTTGAAAAAATAATATAATTGAATTGAGATACTCTGGGTGTAACATACGATGTGGATGTTAGTGCATTTTATATGATTACATTAGAATAGAGCCGTAAAATATAGTTTTAAAATGACGCCGGTTTCACCGAGTGCATTCCGTGGCTCGGAAATGCGGGGGCCGGGCTTCCAAGAGATAAAAGCCTTCTCGCTTCACAGGTGCCGTTTATCAGTAAACCACTTAAAGCGCCGCTCCTCGCTGTTAAACTATTTTCACTTGAAAGAATACTTCTTAAAAGTGCTTTTTTTCCAAAGACAGCGTTAGGGGAACTTAAGTTTTAAAATTTCTATTATGAGGAGTTTTAAAAAGATTTTTAATATTATGAATATTCATTGTTTTAAGAGGGTGTTACAGTGCGCGGGAAGCCGCACTACCTGCTTCTGGATAAAACATTGAATTAATAAAAACTTTATATACTGATGTGGATTTAAAGTTTCCTCATAAGATATTCTGAGATCACAAATCGTCTTTGACGAGACCAATTAGCTATTTCGACTAATGGGGTTAATTATTACAAGTGTTCACCTGAAATGGCATAAATAATTCAAATTATTAGGCACTATCTCAACCCCACCAAATACATTATTTGTACTGAACTCGTACACTACTGTGACTTCGCGCATTTCCACGCTTTCATTTGCTAAAAACTAATAGAATAATGGACAGTGGTGCATCGCAGCTGAAATCTGAATATGAAATGGTGGAATATTCACAAAGACTGCTGTTTGTAAATGAATGTTAGGTACCTCTTCGTTTGAGCTGGCTTCGTTCTATGCAAGAGGAAATTGAGAAACGTATTCTTAGTTATTTGATGTAGCCACCGTATTGAAATATGTTTCATTTGCTAACGGACCGCACCGAACAGACAGACTTTGTATATGGCTATATGGAAATTGTTAATTTACGTTCCTAAAATTTAATTTCATACTTGCTGCAATATATTAATAATATCAAGCATAGACTATTTAGAAAGCACTTTGCCATTTAACTACAAAATGACGCTATTACGCACGTTATTTGCACGAAATAAGTCAAAAGAAATCTGAGCCCTTTATCGCGTGTCTAAACTGTGGAAAATTGAAAATTGTTTTTTAAACATTTAATCAAACTTCGATTTTGATTTTTTAACGTCCCATTTTTTAAGATCAAATATTTAATTTGAAAGCATATATAATTATTATAATACATAATTACAATCTGTTTTAATTATATATTATTAGCTGCGTCCCGCGGTTTCATCCCTGTCCCGTGAGACCAACCGCTTTGAGCAACGGGGAAAAGTAGCCTTTGTGCTTTCATAAGCTCTAGATGGTGTAAAACACTTTAAAGATTTCCTTGAAATCGGTTCAGTAATTATAACGAGAAAACATACATAATTATTTTCGCAATAAGTAAACATTTTTAAGGATGTACTGAAGTTTTCAACGAATTCAGGCAGGCGTATACCGACTTATGACGATAAGAGAACGATACTTTCATATGTGCAATAGTACCTACATTTGTTCGCGCCATCGACGGTCGTCGCAATCTACACATCTGTGATCTCAGAAGGACGAGTCCTTTGACAGTCACGTACATTGATGTTCACTTTGATGACGCGTCGGATTTACCTGACATAAACCCCGAGAATTTAGTATTTCCAATAGAAAGAATTTCTTAAAATTATGCCTATTTTCTAGAAGGCAACACAGCATTTCTTTTTTCATTTTTGTGGGTATAAGAAGATTGTAAAGATAACACACCCACTAGGCACGTGTGTTATAAAGTGCCATAGCGCAGACGTAGTCATTATTAGTGAGTAATAACTAGCGGCTGTGTAAGCTCCGCCTCTAATCTGTATAAATCTCTGTGATTTGTTGCGTTTTGTTCAGTAATTTCGTGGACGTTTTTATAAAAGTAGCTTTGTAAAAACGCGTCTCAAAAATGTAGCGTTCTTACAAATGTTTTTGTTAGCCTCGCCATTTACACCTACTTGACTCGGGATACGATATTTCATTTTAATACTATTGTGACATTATTTTATGACGGCATTAGGTGTGAATGTGAGTATTTTCACCTTTTGTTTGAGCTTTGTATAGTAACTGAGGAGGCTTAAGTAAGGTATCTAAGTGCTGATTAAGTTTAATTAAATAGCTTGTGTCAAATGCTAAGCTGACGTCTCTGCTATCGAACTGTAGTTTCGTCATAATATTTTATTAGAGTATTATGCTTAGCTCTCCACTCCGAGACTCATTTGAAGACTTCAGTTTGCTGACGACAGATGTGCTTTTATTAAAGTCTCGATCCAGGCCAAAATAAATAAACACCGGGATGATTGTGACTCGTTTCAAGTTGGGTACCCTCACTTCCTCTTTTATTGAACACTGGGAACTGTGAATCTCTGTAGGAAAGATAGAAAAAAGTTAGTAATAAGTTTTACGAAAAGTCTTTTCGCAAAAGTTTCTTTAAGAGTACTTACAATTCCTACACGTTGCAAAAGTAGTCGGAGAATTATTAAGGTGTTGCAGCGAACTCGCGGCCCCGACCAGATAGTTGATATTGTAGTCGCACCTTCTTGGAAAATAACTATTACCTCAAAATGTGACCAAATATTTAGTATGGGGAAAAGGAAAATGTTTGTGGTTCGAGTGTCGCTCATCTCGGAAGTGGATCCAATCGGGTCCGACGCGCTGTTTATATTCCTAGTTCCACTTATTTGACTTACATAAGAAAAATAAACCTACAAATTGTGACTAGAGCAGTATACGAAGTACCTTCCCAACTCTGTGGCATAATATTTTTGTTGTCAGTTAGAAGACAACCCGAACACGGGTCGGTAAATCTAATGCTTTTTGTTAGTTCGAACTTATGTCTATATGTGTATTACTATTTTCTAGTTCGATTTTATGTTTCCTTAGAGTTGAAAAGATAGGACCATTTTATCTACCTATAAACGTATATTTTTACTCCCGTATTAAAGTTAAACTGTTAGATAAAATGTTTAAGTAACTAATACAAACCATATGTTTAATGTACAGCAGCCTAATAAATAATTTCCGATACACTAACAATTTGAAAATGTTTTTTGTTCAAATCCATCATCAAATTACAGTTACAAAATATAATTATTTAACATTCAAACGACCGTGAACCAACTTTGATTATAGTGTAATGGCTTTTTCTAGTTGAATGCTTTCGTATTTTTATAACATTTTTTAAAAGCAACCTGAATCAAATAATATTCGTTTTCAGGCCGAGGGCGACAGCGATGGGCCTAAAAAAGTACGGGAATCCACAGGCCGATAAGGCTGAAGTCTGAAAAGGACATCGAAATTTGACATTTCTCTGGAACAGTGCACAATACATATTGCAAATCTTTTTGGAAAAAAATATTTTTCAACTCACGCGAAAAAAACAAAATCTGTAGAATACTACTGTTCCCCGCGGTTTCTTTTATCAAATGAACCTTCGCCTGGCTACAGTGAAAACAACAGTTATAAGACAGTTACACGATCAGTCTGGCGTCAGTCCATTCCATCAGTCTGGTCCAGAATGTACAGACGACAGCAGGTCAACGTATACGAATCTGCCAAATTTTACCAATCAAAAATTAACCTTCCTTAATTGTGATAAGGTTGAAAATCTATTGCAGAAATTTGAAAGATTGTGGTAACTTGATGTGCTGTCGTCTGTACCGTGTTTTGACTGATGCCGGACTGACGGACGAAAAACACGGTACATTCTGGACCAGACTGATGGAATGGACTGACGCCAGACTGATTGTGTAACCTCTCTCTAAGAATCAACGGAATCGGTCTAGCCGTTTAGACATGATTCGATGACCACAAAAAGTTGAAAACCTCAAATAATATACATATAAAGAAGACAAACCTATTCGCATGGTTTGTCATTATATGGGCCCAAACTTGACTCTATTTAATTGCCTGTTTACAATCACTATTGTCTTATAAAACAACGAAGCCAACAATCTCACTTGCAAGTTCTATCAAGCAGTTTGTGGATAAGTGCAATGTCGCCGTAAGAAGCAATCGATCAACAAATGAGATTATGCACAAGTTTTGATGAGGTGTTGTTGCAACGTGCCCCCAGGTAGCTTAGAGCGGGTTCAGACGAGTTATTTTATGCGTGCCTCTTGTTTAGAGATGTGCAGTTGCCGGCAATATTGCTAAAAAGTGGGAATATTGGTAGCAATATTGCCGGAAATATTGCCACTTTGGGCCATATTGTCGGCAATATTGCTACCAATATTCCCACTTTGGGCAATATTGCCGGCAACGGCACATCTCTACTCTTGGTGGAACCAACTTTGATAACGAATGTATGCGGGTGTCTTTGTACAGACAACACATCATGTTACCACAATCTGTCAAATGTCTGTAATAGATTTTCAACTTTATCACAATAGTGGTAGGTTAATTTTTGATTGGTAAAATTTGACAGATTCGGTAACCGTGACCTGCTGTTGTCTATATAAGTGTACCAGTGTAGACACGCTTAAGCGCGAACCTTTATTAAAAATGCCGTTGCAAGTTCAAGTGAATTTTTATTAGATGTTCAAGATTATCGCATCAGCGGAAGGTTAATGTTTGGTTGGTATTGACAGATTCGGGTAGGTTGACCTGCTGGCTTCTGTGCCTATGTACATACCTATACATTATACACGCATCAGGTGTTTTTGAAACGCAAAATATATGTATTGCACTTGTTAGCGTTTTTGCTGAAATTAAAGTAACCGCGCGAAAAAAAACCGCTAGTGTGAAAAAGCTTTAGTCGATGGGTGTACCAGTTAACATTAAATAAATGGACAAAGTTAGCCTGCACTCTGTTGATTGGTTCGCACATTCATAGAACTGTCATTTATTTAGATGCAACTAATGGATGGGCCATCAATATGCTCTCTATACTTTTAGGGGCACGTTGCAAAATTTAGTAGTAAAACATACATACTCTTTTTTATTGAATAACAGTTTTGAAACTACCTCGCCGGTCTAGTAGGCAGTCTCTATGTAGGGCCTCTTGTTTACTCTCCAGGTCGGGTTTGTAGGTTTTTAAGAAACTTTCACAGTGCCGAAGTTGTTGATTGATACACCCATCAAAGAGCACGCTAATGTCGTTCCTGCGCCTGATCTCTTAGTCGTATCGAATTGCCGTCTCACCGTGCTTGTGCACTATAATATGTCCTGCGCCGACATAAGGCTGATCTTTATACATGAGAACCATCGCCGTGACCTAAATTGGCCTTCGGTGCCATCAATAAATATATATTTTTATTTATTTAATCTCCACTCTAAGCCATTACAAGACCAAAACCATAACCAAAGATCATCATCCGTTGTGATAGTTCCAAGATGACAGTTATTCGGTTTGATGTATAAATAACTTAATATTTATTGCAACTGGGTGTAAATGTTTTTGCGTTACCATTTCACACGTTACCTGCAATCATTAATGAAAATGGAAAACGTGCAGGTATCAAGTTAAAATTTTCCGATCGCCGAAACTTTTTTTTGATTCGATTCGATTTTTGTTGTTTCGCTCTCATGTTCAGCTTAATAATAACGGGCTGATAGCTCGCTCGTATTCGAATTTACCGAGCAATTAAAAGTGCCAAAAAATAATTGAATGTCAGTAGTTTTTCTCGTTACCCGTGTGAATTATTGCTGTGCCTTGTTAAGTTTTAGCAATTTGAAGCGGTAGTTTGATTTAGGTATTTATTGAGAATAATTGGTGGGTTTGAGATCAAGAATTTTGTAAACCTAGATAATTATGTTTGTGCGTATTGAATATTACACATAAATTACTACTTATAAGAAAATTATAATCGTCAATCAAAGAAAACCCTCAATGTGAGGAGCAGTCTCTAAGTCCGTCTTATTGAAATCTTCTATACTTATAATAAATCTGTAGAGAGGTCAATTCAGTACATGAAATATATATCCAAAATAACTATCAGGAGGTGATTAGGGATCGATACTGACGCCAAAAATGCAATAGAATTTTTATCTGTTTGTCTGTCTATCTGTCTGTCTGACTGTATAACCGTTATAGAAACAAAAACTACTATAAGATTTTAATGAAACTTGGTACAATTATTATTCATACTCCTGAGATGGATATAGTATAGTTTTCATCACGCTACAATCAATAGGAGCAGAGCAGTGAGGGGAAAGATCTTTGATTATGACGACCCGTTGTCGCTGGCATAAGCGACATGATCCGCGAACGAAGTCGCTGGCAGAAGCTAGTATTAAATAAGAACAAGGGCAGTAATACAAAATAAATAAAAATAATATAGCTGTTCCTATATAAGTAAATAGGCATAATATGTATAAATTACGGGGAACAGTTTTATTTATTATGGAGCAACAATCGCCGTTTTTCAGGACTTCAGGTTTCAATCAGTCGAAGTCAATAGTTTTTGTTTCAAAACCTACAGATTCTTTTAAAAAGTCAGACACTAGTTGCACCCGTTCGTTGCTCGGTTACAAAAAGTGGATCCTACGGAGGATACACGGCAAGAAACCCCCATCAATTTATGTCAATTTAGCATTGTATATGAATCACCAAGGAAGTCAAATCAAGCACTCGTAAATGACGTCTTCTATTAAAAAATTAAGAAAATCTAGATCAGAAACCAGTTCAAAGAATATTTTTGGAATTTCATCAATAGTTATATATTTACGACTGGTATTTCAGTACAGTTTTAAAACTGAGCCAAACAAAAATAGAATATTGAGCCGTCTGCAGTCTTTGAATAAATTAATACGGCGCTCAACCTACGTCGAACTAGCGTTCTATTATTCAAAACGTCGGTTTCTATAAAAAGTTGGCCTTCATATTTCTTGAGGGATAGATACAACGGCTGGTGGTAAAATAAAAAGTACATTTTTTGATAGCCACTTGGCAGGCTCTTGGTAACTAAAAATTGCAAAGGGGATACGTAGACGATTAACATGTCATGTGACTTGGCTGCAAGATAGTTCGAAAGAGTTACTGCTGGTACACAAAGAGCTCCAAAAGGAACTGTATGCATTTTAGCATAGTTTAAATATATGTAGAACAGTTGGGAAGCTACCTACTAACGTTCGTAACGTCACACTCACACGCGGACGCGCATTGGCGAGCATTTATGTACCTTTACCAGTGCTGTCAGTACTGACTATCGCGTCAATGCAATAGTTTTAGTCAGTGAGTGACATTTAACGTGAGGAGTCATTTGATGATTAGCTACAGAAAACATGGAGTCATGTGACTTCAGTTCAAATTCAAACTCGGTCATAGTTCCACGTAAAAAACTTTGTAATCGGAGTTTCTTTACGGCGTCATTTATAAAACAACCAACATTGTTTGATGGTAAAAGGTAACCTTTTCAAGTGGCGCTCGCTCATACATCGTTTGAAGCCTTTCGGTTCAATGGCAGGTTCCCTGTAATGTCAGAGACTGCTGCCTTTAGAACATCTCCTACCATACCTATAGATATATCAAAACAAATGAAGGTAACAAAATTCTCTCTACTTACAGCTCGGCAGATTTTCTTACGCCTAATACTTATTTAATACAAAACCTATTTCTCGTAAAAGGAAATCTCTGTCTTCAATTTATTTTATGGCATAATAAGGTTTGAAAACGTAGATATTCTACTATAACCACAATCAAGACAATCTCTTAGGAGTTAAGTTACTAAAGAAACATGCAGGTATACGATCACAAATGAAACTTATATCACCCTTTCATGTTTTGTTGGGTGTTAAAAATAAAAGAAGACACCAGAGATTGAAGTGTCAGGCTGTTACCAGCGCTGTCCGCTACCTGGGGCGATATTAATAGCTGGCATCGCATCGCTGTCCGTTGAAACGGGTGCCCATACATCACCGACGACACTACCAAAGTGCGCCGCGAGCTTGCCACCAACGAATGTGTGCGTGACATATTATTACCAACCACATATCCGTAACAGATTTATAATCCCCTTATACTGAAACCAACGGTTTGAGCAGAGCCGTCATATCTCACAGCTAAGGCTTTATGTAAGGAATAATGCGTACATAAGAGCAATGAATGTGGGCCGTGACCAAGAGATAGAAACAGTCTAGTATTTGCTTAGTTTAGATTGTACTGCATGTTTAGTATCTGTCTAAAACTTAATTCTATGTACTTGATTGCTGCTATTATCGATATACCAATGTACAAACGACAGTAGGTACATAGTACACGAATCTGTCAAATTTTACCAATCGAATATTAACCTTCTATTATTGTGACAAGGTTGAAAATCTATTGCAGAAATTTGACAGATTGTAGTAACTTGATGTGCTCTTGTCTGATCATATCTAATATCTATGTCAGTACCGATTATCTTTTAAGTAACTAGTCAATAGGCAAGTTGTTGGAGAATCTATCTTTAAAGATTCCTGGTTATCTGAAAGGGGTGCAAATATTTATAAAGTCCAAAAGAAGGAGATACAAGAGAAAAGAAACATAGTTATCCATCAAAATATTCGTACGTATCACTGACAACGGGGAGTTTGGAGTCATTACGCGATTGGATGGCAAGTTTGATAAGATCAAACAAATCAAATCTTAATTTCTTTGCTACCTAGTGTATTTTTAGCAGACGACAAATATTATAATTCAATTAAAATTATCGTCACTATAACAATCAGTTATGAACTGTCAAGGATATCGTTGTATCACGCAAGAAATCTATGTTATGCAGTAAATCCTGCCTGTTGTGTTAGGATCAGCTTTCATACTTAACAGTCTGCAGCCCAAGTATCAGTGTTTCATATGGAGCGACTGCTTATCTGACCTTATTAACCCAGTTACGGCCGTTCCCAATAACCTATCTATCTCTGGCTTTGCTTACTAGAGATAGAATTTTGACATTAACCCCATACAAGTAATGTCAAATTCCTATTTATTTATAGACAGAATATTGAATTCCGCAGTTAGTCGGACAACCCGATACCCCGTTGGTAAGACCAGTAGTCAGGCCTTCTGAAGAATGGGGGAACTTGTTATGATCTCCCAATGCTATAGTATACACCTCCCATTGTAATGAATCATATACGATCCAAAAGGTCACAACAAATAATGGCGCTCCAGTACTTTTAGTTCCACTACAAATTGTATACAATAGAAAGAATAGAAATGTAACCAACATTGCGTAAGACGGTAAGAAGGAACGTCGTTCCATTTGTGTGTCGAATAGTGTTCAAAACGGTACTGTGGACATCCAGACAACAAAAGAATTATGAAGACGCAAATAATCTGTGCTAGAAAAATCTGAAAGTAAGTCTGTCTGTACGTGCGGGTACACAGAGGGTCTACACTGGAGCCTAAGAAGGACTGTACTTTTTACCCGGATGCAAGAAGAAGATTGTTTTGGACGCGGGTGAAACCGCGGGGAAAGGCAACTAAATATAAAGATGACTCTCAAGAGCCTATGTTCAGTGAAAAAATAATCTAAATACGACAAACGCGCTAATCTCAGGAACTACTGGTCCGAATTGAAAAATTCTTTCAGTGTTAGATAGCCCATTTATCGAGAAAGTTAATAGGCTAGTTTTTATCCGGGTGCACCGAGTAGTTCTCACGGGACGCGGGTGAAACCGCTGGCAGAAGCTAGTCTTGTAATAAAATTGATTTTAAAGCTTTACAATTGCAGACTTATTGCGTGAGGCTTGCAAATTGAATTTCCAATAGGTAAGGCTGTTACGACCTTTTTCAAATAAAGTGTGGATAAAATCAACTGAGTTCAGAACACGTTGATGTTGATACGCTGATGGAAACCAGATGATGCTATTGTTACGGTCAACGAACAAACACTGGAATCGCAATCGCTGCAGTTAAAATACCGTTTAAACGCAGGTTGACGTTAAACTGACGTTTTTTAATTAAATATTTTTGGAAATTCCTCGTCATTTTAGATAAAAAAAAAGCATGAGATATCATTATAACGTTTAAAAGGTGTACCTGGGCAGTTATACTGGGTACACCTACGGTTTCTATTCTAATAAAAGAAATGTTGAGAATCAGTCCTTAGGCTCCTTTTCCTGTCATGCGGATTTGAGTCCGCACGCGGATCTCGTCCGCATGCGGGCTGCCCGCATCGTATGATTTCATACATGTTTTTCCTATCATGCGGGTAGCACGCGTGCTGAATGCGGATTGGCTGCGGGCGCACACCCGCGTGCGCGCTATCCGGATGCGGCTATCTGTCAAGTCAACGTATACGAATCTGTCAAATTTTACCAATCGAACATTAACCTACTTCCATTGTGATAAGGTTGAAAATAGATTGCAGAAATTTGTACACCACTATAGCGACTGGCGACACGCAAAACACTGCAGCAGCAAACGATATCTTAGTCCTGCGTGTGGCCCGGAGCGTGCTATCACCCGCATGCGGACGAGACCCGCGTGCGGGCTGAAATACGCATGACAGGAAAAGGGCCTTTATAAACAGAAAAGAAAACAATTGAAATCAGCCTGAAATGCATAACTTACCACTAATCACAGACTCACGACTCAAATTGGCAAGAAACAACTTGCGACTCACTGGACTGCTATCGGGAGTGGTGATCCGGTTTCTTTTCTGTTGATACTAGAACGTTAAGAAAACGTAGGTATAGGGCCAGTATAAAAAATATTCAAAATGTAACGTATACACATGTTGAATATACCTATATAGGTAATTTGTCCACAGGGATTTTTATATAATATTATTATATCGCAACATAATTCAACCGCACGTTTTCTCAGAAACAGATATGAGCAACACAAGCTCTAACATAACGCTCTTAGATCTAAGTTCTCACGACACCCGCGGGGAGGCAAAACAAATCTTATTATTCCAAAGAAATTGCGGATTTTTAAAGCGTAAGTAATGTTCAACTAGTATATAAATAAAAGTCTACTTAAGAGAAAACTTCATGTTGACGTACACTCGGGAGCAATGAGTTTGACTCAGTTGCAAAATATCTGAATTTTTAAAACAATGAATAATGCACAGTGGAATTTTGATACAATATTTATTTGGTAAAGTAATGTGCGTAGGAGATTTTTTAAAAAGAACTTTGTTTGTAACTTTTTATAAATGCCAAAAGAAAACCGAGTTTTCACGACGTAAAAAGTTTCGTGAGGGGTTAAATTAATTGCCAGCCAGTGTAGTCAGCAGCCGGGCATTGTACAACTCTCTAACTTCAAGGATATTCAGCATCTTAGGAATACGCCAGAACACACAAGTATTCCGGCTATTGGTAAGTTTAAACTTTCTTAAAACTGAGATTAAGTTTACCGCTTGTGCAAGCTCTCGTGTGCAACTTGCAGAACAATGCATCTAAAAACTTTTAATTAGGTACGTAGGTATATTAAAACTACCGCTTAAACACCGACCGTTTGAAAAGCCTTTAAAATTGTAACGGTATTTTTAGCGTCGGCATTTTTGACGTCAGCTCTTTTACTAAGCATACAATGCATTTTTAACTATGAAACTTTGCTCTTTTGTTCACACAGTGTTTGAAGGGTTAAATCTATACCTACTTTTAAAACCAAGAGGTAAAGTTTGTGTTTACGAAGGTGGTGAAAATCTCTGAATCTACTGAACCCATTTTGTTTTTTTGTCTTTAGAAAACCACGTTATTTGTGAGTGACGTAGGCTATATTTTATCACGTCACATATCTACACAAATAAACGGGTAACAGCTATCCAGGGACGCGGGTATACCACGCTAATCTATATTAAGAGAATTGTCACACAGCATTGGTTTTCCTAAATGTCTATTAAGATACAACACATTATTATCACACAAAGTTTTATAAAAAAAAACATGAAACAAACTCACAAAACTGTAATCAAGTAAACGTAGAAGTTGTTCCCAAAACACAAAGTCATGTACGTAACATTTTGGCGGAATGTTATAAGTTTTTAGCTAGCTAAACAATATATTCCTTACGAAGCTATAGAGCGACAATAAAAATAACTTTATCTGATTTCAATATCGGGCATTCGGGAAGTTTCCAATGTTTGTCCGTAAGTGGACGAGTTGTAAACTGTAAGTGTAGATATTGGCTTTTATTTTACGATAGGTTCTCTGAAATTCAATTCGACTTCAGTAATAGTATGATGTTTTTGATTCATGTGGAGCGCCCCAAATTTAAGTGTCAAGTTATTGCACTATGAAATTCTTTGACTAACCTGAGGTTTGGGGATTCCATCCTATTAATATTATAAATGCAAAAGTTTGTAAGCATACGTAAGTACGTACGTTTGTTACTCAATCACGCAACAATTAATAGGAACCTTTTCTGAATAAATTTTCATTATTCATTCAAAAAATGTTCCTATTTACAGCACAATTTGAGCAGTGATTAAGCGTACCTACCTATACATTAGAATAACATGAAAAAACAAGTAATATTGGCCGAAGCGTGGACTAGTATACCTATATCCTGATTATTGGGATTTTGGATCCCTTAAGGAAAATGGAACTCCTGTAAGATCGCTTACTGCAGAATTCAATATTCTGTCTATCTCTGGATTGATATTACTTGTATGGGGCTAATGTCAAAATTCTATCTCTAGTAAGCAAATCCAGAGATAAATAGGTTATTGGGGACGGAAGTCAGTGTATCGTTGTGCATTGGTCTGTCAAAATTCTCTTTTAAACACGCAGAAAAATGTTCCGTAGAAAAATAACAAAACATCTTGTATGTGTCTATATTTTGTCAATCTTTACAAAAGCTGTGGCTTGAAATAAAAATACAAGTAAGTATTATTTTGCTTTCACAAGAATATTCTTCATATCCTATTGATACTCGTATATCATTGACAAAGAAGAGACATAATCTCGGTGTCTCCAGACTCCAGACGTCATCTTTTAAAATCTTTTCCATTTTACAAAAAAAGTGACAGACAGACATCTATCACAGATAAATTATTATATAGTAATTTTCACGGCATAAAATATCAGTACCCCTGGTATACCTAAAATAGACCACCTTTTCTATGATTTGTATTTGCCGATAAAAAAATATTATTATCCACTTTCAATTGGAGTACCTAATAGGTATTCCAATTTAAAGTTTAACAGAAGGTTGTCTGTTAAACTTTAAATCGTAGGTATATTCAATGCGGGTCATATTTCATTTATTAGGTACATTTCACGAAACATTGATATATTGCAGACCAAATTAGCTATAACATTATGGTTAAGCAATTTCCGTTCCCAAATATCCGCATGTTTTGCTGAATAATCCAACAAAGCCAGTTTATAATGTTTGACAGCTGCACTGTGTTTCAATTTTGTCCCTTAGATAATCCAATGTGACATTCGCAGAATCATCCCTAACTAAGGTATTTGTCAATTAAATACGACATGTATATCCCGTACCTATTGGGTATTGGATTACATGCACTAACATATTATATAGGTATGTATTTACCGAGCCTCTTGGGACTAAATCATGTGTTTCGTGTGATCATCCGTGAGACGGTGAGATTGATTCATCAACACAGCCATTATTCATGCTACTATCTCCAATAATCGACAACACTACAGAATACTGAGAGGAAAATTCATATTTTTCTGAGCAAAAACTATTTCATCTAAATGTTCGGGTATTAATGAAAAAGAACAAAGGTTCGCCAGTTCGATAGCGTAGGCCGTGTGTGGGTGCATAGCAAAAACAATGGTGCCGACGGCTGGCGAGCGCGGCGCAACTTCATTAGGAACACAGAGGGGCCAATTAGACAAATACGTGGACAAAATAACTGACAACTGCATGACGATCTTGTTTTATTTTTGGAAGTGCATGTAAAGTTGCTCGTATGTTTCAGTTCGTATCGGTTTTATTAAGCGTCTCACCGCAGTTTAAAAGTGTTTTTGAGATACAAAAAAAATACGTTTTTGAGGTAAAACTGGTTCAATTCACGTCTTTTTCGCATTTTAGGTACTTTATTACATCATCTATCTATCTGTAATAATAATGATGATACATTGTGGTACAATATGTAGGATAAATATGTAGGTACTTCGTAAATATAGGGATGAAATTATGTAACGAAACTTAATATTTAATAGTTGAGTATTGTGTGAGCCGAGCCAATTTGGCAGCTTTGTATTACACGATAATAATGTAAATTACGACAGTTGCTACTGTAATAGTCCTTCTGTAACAGTAGGTAAGTACCTACCTATTCTTATGACAATAGGCAGTTGTATTTTATGTTTGGCTATCGAAAATAAAATGATGCTGCAACTGACTTCAAGTATTAGTTTTTCTTTAGCAATTATTACTTTCAATTCTTCATGAATCACTCTATCAGCTGAAACTATTAAATAAACAACCAAGAGCGTGTCGGATCACGCTCAATTTGGGGTTACGTAGTTGTGTTTTCTTTTTTAAAAAACTTTTGAACTCTAGTTCAAAATAATTTTCGTAAAAAGTTTGTATAAAGTTCTACTTTTGAGATTTATAATTTAAAAAGATTCACAGAGGCGGGACGCATGTTTTTCAACTTTTGGAAGAATTATTTCTGAAAATATTAACAACAAAATTTTATATAGTAAACCCCATATTAAAACACCTACCCAAAGATAACGTCACTCTAATAAAACATTTTTTTTTCAAGGACGGTCGGACGGACGGTTTCTAGTTGACTACGAAACCTACAAATAAACAAACGTGAGCATATTATTTTTTATTGATGTTGATTAAGTAGAAGAATCGTTTGAAGAGCTTGCAGATCCGCTAAAACCGATCGACCATAAGGTTAAGCAACGGTTCCTCGGTCGGTCCTTGGATAACTGACCATCCTGTCATGCGGAGTGTTTCGGAAGGCATGATAAATTGGCGTGTCCTGGCTGTCATTCGAATATCTATGATAGTCGTTACGGGTAGTTAGAAGCCCGAAAGTCTGACGACCAGGCAACAAGGGGTATCGGGTTGCCTGTGTAACTGGGTTGTGAAGCTTAGATAGGTAGTCTCTCAATGTAAAACACTGGTATTCAGCTGCATACGGTACACTGAACGACCCCAATATAGTTAGGAAAAGTTTAGAAAAGAAGAGTGAGGTTGGTAACGTATTTTTTTAATTCATTTCGATAGTTCCGAATTTTGCGCCGTGAATAATAATATTAGCGGTTTATGATTAGATTTACTCACAGATGGATGGAGCTTACTCGTGCGTAGTCTCTCGATTACTCTGATTAGTTCCGAATATCGGACACCAAATTACCGTATAGTACAAAGAACATTCAGCAACCGCCATTGATATGTCTGAACTACGCCCTATTTGCGTGCAGTTCATCCGTACGGTGCATTTGTACTGATGTGTTTAATCCCCCAATGCAGTACTCTACTAATTGTAGAAATGTGACTGAAAATATTTTTAAACTAAAAGCTTCTTTTGACTCTCTTATTGTAAGCAGACGAATGTTACTTGTGAAATAAAGATAGATAGAAGAGTATGGAACAAGAAAATGTGCTATATATTTCACAAGTAACATTCGTCTGCTTACAATAAGAGAGTCAAAAGAAGCTTTTAGTTTAAAAATATTTTGAAGTTGGGATAAGGGTAGGAGGATGGCGATGATTGTAAGTTGTAAGCGACTTGGTGAATGTTTGGGATAATTTTATGAGTTCTGAATACGGTATAAAAAAGTTGTGGCTAGCTAGAATCGCCAATAACACTATTAACAAACTAATATTTCTCAAATAGAAGTGTACCTATGAATATGTAAAAGTTTCGATATTTCAAACTATATACAGATCGATCTACAAAATGTGTGTTGCACTACTTTATTCCCAGAAATCGAAGAAAAAGTAATTTACTATAAGCTAGTGAGTAGGTAAAGTTAGATATATCCAAACAAAACTTTACTCATTATAAGTTCCCTTGGAAATAGTAAGCAAGCAGAATGTTATACAAATAATAATTGAATAATGTAGCTTTGCCAAAAATTACCGATAATAATAGTTGCGGTATAGTTTCCATGTTATGTGTGTTTATGACTTACTAATTTTCTGGTTTAATTAAGTTTATGAAGGAACCAAATTAAGACTTCTTATACTTTTTCACGGACCACTTATGAACTGTGGAAGTGTGTAACTTTTGTTTCTGATTCAACGCAGCAGATATAAGATATAGGTACTCTGGGCCTTTATGGTAGCTTGGTCACTGGATCACGGAGATGTCTCGATCTTGAAATGTCTGTCTAGTCCATGTTAGTTATTTTATAAGAATGGTCAAAGTACAAAGATAAGTGAAACTTAAAAAAAAACTCTTTTTCCTATTCTCTACATTTGTTTTTTGCATCTTTTAACTGTAGGTTTTATAATTTGGGGCGTACAAAATTCGTAATTAAACTACGCATATATTCTATTCTTATGTTCAATAAATACAACATAACACGTTTTGCGATTTTTTTACTTTGTCAAAAGTCACCCACCATCACCCACAAATTCACTCTAGAAAAACGAATATATTTTCGCGTGTTTGATATGTCCATGAAAATATGGAATAACTCGTTTAGTTTGACGGACATCGCGTCGTTCGAAAAAAAAGTATTGGTGCGGTAACCATTTTACCTAGCGTTGAATTTTTCAATTTATTTCGCAGATATTAGAAAATTCATACACCCACATCAAGTTGCAGTGACTTTTTGATTGGTACTGGTAAGTTTGTTATTAAACTTAAACGATTGCAGGCGTAAGTTGGACTTACTTTCAAAGAACATGGGCTGTTAAATGTGCCTACTTAGTTAAAAGTTGAAGGAGTAAACGACTCAACAAAATATTTTTAAAGAGTGGCGCGAGAGTTGTTGGGCTGGAAGCGTGTGTGAAATACATTTTTGGATAGGTATGTGGATAAATGCAAGACAATAAGCAGAGTAGCTTACAGGGTTCATTACAACTAAATTTATGCATTCTGAGATGACAACTCACTTATAAGTATTTTTTCTTACAAACGATTATGCACACCGGTTGTAATAGTGCTTAAATCTCAGTACACTAGTTTCCTGAGATTAGCACGTTCAAGCAAAAAAAAAACACTTCAACTTTATATTATTTCAACCAAAAATCCATTACGGGTAGTGGAAACCCAAAAAGTCTGACTATCTGAGCACTGACATGCAGTCTAACCGAGGGATATCATGTTAAACAGTAACTACGTTACGGAGGTCACAGCCGCTCCATGAAAAAAAGCTGGCATATAGCTTCATCTGGTTAGTCTGCAAGCCGACCTCGATGTAATTGAGAAAAAAGGCTAGGCAAACGAGATGGCAATAAAGCAATGTTAGATTCTAACTAGGATTGAAAATAATCATGAAGATTTTTAAAACAATAGGCATCCTTCTTGTCCATCATCACTATGATGGAGAAGACATAGTAAATACTCAGAGTGCTAATAATATTATAATTATATTAGAAAGAAAATGTTTAGTAGGTTGCCATAAGTGAGTATGAGTATGCAGGCGTAATCCTACATGCGTAGCACATTTGTTACAGGGTAGACCATTCAAGATATATTTTAAAAATAAACATACAATACGTAAAACGGTCACACAAAAAAACTACATTTATAATTTAATGAAGCTGAACTAAGAAATACACTCCTCTGTTCGTAGGTCAGCGTCTAACTACAATTTCATTTTCCGCAGAACATTCGCAGAGTATAATAAATGTAGTACAGTAATTCCACCATAGCCGGGCTCCGGAAGCCTGCATAATGCATATATGAAGCATACAGATACACACACATAGGCACGAGTACACACACATGATTCTACACCACAATTACATTAACATTAAAGGCCTAACATTACAGTAGATCCATCTCGCTTAGCTTTTGTAACTAATGAATTACTGAAACGTTCGCTAAGAAGTTCAGATGTGGAAAGCGGCTAATTTTGTTCAGTGTAACCGTGAAGGGAGGTAGATATAATATATACATACACATATGTATTGAAATAGTATATGCTAACCGCCAGCGGTATCACCCGCGTGAAACCTACTTGGCGCACATGATTGAAAAACCTTTTGCTTTCTTCGATAATTGGCTATTTCTCACTAAAATAATTGTTCAAATCGGAGTGGTTCCTAAGATAAGCGCATTGAAGCAAACAAACAAACTCTTGAGCCTTACAAGGGTATCTAGAAGAGGCTCTGTCTGTCCTATCAAGCTTCACTACTGACCGATAAAGACGCCCAAAATAGATTTTTTAGGCAGATAAGTCCCCGGACACAGGAGGCCAGACGATTTTTTGTCCGTAAAATTCTCTAACCCGTGAAATTCCCAACATGTAGCCATTTTTGTTAGCACAGCCTAATAGGATTAACAGGATTGTGCTATATAAATCCAGGATAATAAACATTTTGGAAATAGATCCAAATCCTTTACAAAGTTGTTTGTGTTTCGTTATAGATAAGTAACTTGAAATAATTCGTGTTATAAATCCGAAGTTTATCAGGCTCCACGTTAAAGTCAATAGAAATATCAAGATTTGTGTTGATAATCTTCGTTTTGAACGGTTAAATGTTAGTGAGCTTTACTTCATTAAAGTAACGGAAACTTAAATATTGAAGCTACACGCGTGGTATCGCGTTAATGGTTAATACATAGTTACCCGGGTGCGCGGAAGTCCGGTCACGGACTTTTGGGGTTTCGTTCAAACATTGATATTGCATTTTCATTTACGCGCCTTGCCGTAACACTTTAAGATGAATTGTAGAGTACTAGTTATATAGTAGTAGTATACAAGTCAAATTCGGAATAGTGGACTATCAAAAAGTGCGTGCTTATACCGTTGAAAAATCCACCTATTTATTACGCTGTACATTTATTTTGTCTTTATATAAAAAAGAAAAACATTTTTTTCCCATAAAAACGATAGATATAAATAACATTATTTATTTAGAATATTTATTCAAATTAAACAAATATATTTTTATGACTGAGATTTTTATGAGCCTATATTTACATTAAAAACACATAACTTTAAATATACTAAAAAACCGGCCAAGTGCGAGTTGGACTCGCGCAAGAAGAGTTCCGTACCATTATCTATGAAAAATGAACGTATTTATTACCTACAACTAGCCAAAATACAAACAACAAAAAAAATTTTTTTTTTCATACAAATAGTAAGTACCTATCTATATGGATAACAAAGTACTAAGTAATTTGCGGTTTTACACGTTTATTGTGTGGGGACCCCCATTTATATATTATTTTTTGTAATTTTTAATATTTGTTGTTATAGCGGCAACGGAAATACATCAATTGTGAAAATTTCAGGTTTCTATCTATCATGGTTTATGAGATACAGCCTGGAGGCAGACAGACAGGCAGCGGAGCTTAGTAATAGGGTCCCGTTTTACCCTTTGGGTACGTTACTCTAAAAATAAGATAAAATGTTGCACTGGCTCCGTAGCATCAGGCCGTAGACTCCAAGCGCTCACCTGCCTTCTGGGGACATCTCTAAGCACCTTGTTGACACTTCCCCTGACCCAAAGGCTGGGTTCTACATCGCCCAGCGATTAAGCATTGACATTCAACGTCGAAATACTTACTGCGGAATTCAATATTCTGTCTATCTCTGGATTTGCTTACTAGAGATAGAATTATGACATTAGTCCCTATACAAGTAATGTCAAATTCCTATCTCTAGTAAGCAAATCCAGAGATAGATAGGTTATTGGGAACGGCCGTTAGTGGCCAGCCTATTGGATAGCTATCGGCTGACAGCGATGACGACCAATTTTTTTAAACACTACCAAATGAACATGATAAAGGAATTTATTTTTAACCCAGTCAACTGCCCAATTAAACGAAACTACGTTATTCATTCATGAAACCAGTCGTAATGGTTACAGATTCATGTGAGAACTGAAAATACGATTACCCCGAATAAAATACATTGTAACTTCAAAATATATCGGTAAAAAGATTTCCATAATACCGAAGATTAAAATGGAATTTTATTTTTTGGTATTCAACCTGTCGAGTTCGTTTGTGTGAATTGTCAGGAGTTAATTGAATATAAGCTCGTGTTTCATCGGTGAAACCGCGGGTAAAACCACTGGTTTTGTCGTCTCTGCAATTGCAAATAACTTTATGTAGGAATGTAAGCGGAGAACGCTGAAATTAAGACAGGCAGTTGCCCGACCTTTTAAAAAGGCCATTTCTTGTTTTACTTAACGGTATGCAATATCGAAGCTCAGTTTACTTTTCTTTTTATATTTCATATTAACACATTTTTTAATTATAAACTTCATTAGATCAAATCCTTACTTGCGTTATAAATACAAAAGTTTGTCTGTCCAGTTTTCACGCCATAACTAATAAACGGATTTGTTTGGTACACAGACAGCCTCGAGCCTAAAAAAGGACACCGCGGAACGGCGGGGAACAACTAGTTGAACCATATCTCCAATCGATCTTAAAGTACTTAGTACATGCATCTTAAAGTAGGTCCATTTGAAAAAAAAAACCGTAATTTGAAAGGGATAGACACATTCAGAGACAACGGCAAAGATAAAATAAAGATTAGCCGGGTCAATGAGAATGATACCTTAACGCATATCACCTAGGGACATATTACGTCCATTAATCATAGACAAAGTTGCGTAACGCTGAATAAGAGTAAAAAAAGAAAAGCTTCAAACAATAAAAAAAAACAATACGTAGGACTATCCGAAAAAGAAAAACTAAAGTATGAACAACACACACAAAGTGGCAGACTTTTGAAACAGCTGTATTGTCGCAAAAAGTAAGTACCTACAAGTACCTTTCTAGAAAACTCTCAAAGCTATATAAAAGTCGGCCAATGAATATCCAACAAATAGTTATTGAAATAAGATAGTATTTCTGCGCGATTTATTTACATTTATGGATATAAACTTATATCTTTTCCCCGGCATATCGAATATACTCACAAAATAACATTTGTATGATCAGACCAGGGTCAGAGTACTCACACGACGTACTTCGATATGCTATTGGATGGATATTGTGTTTTGGTAGTGCAAAATATTTCAGTAACTTGGATTACTAATCAGAAGAAACTCGTAGCTAAGACGGTAACAATAGTACGGTTCGATCGATCATAAGATCAAGCAACTATTGGCTCGGTCGATTTGTAGATGATGATGAGTTCATTCGCGTTTCGAAAGGTACGTTAAATTGGTTGGTAACGGCTGTCATTAGACCATTTTTGGCGTGGAAGTCTGCCCAGCCCAGTCTTACCAAGGTATTAAGGTTCGCCCTGGTAACATGATTGAGGAGGTCAGAAGGCAGTTGTTCCATGTCAAACACTGGTAATCAGCTGAATCCAGTTAGACTGGATGCCAGTATGGTTTGAAAAGGTTAGGCTGTCTGACGTTGGAACACTGACCACAATGTTTTCACGGAATTGTTTACACAAAATTATTCCATGCAAAAGTATGATCTTTTGTACCTAAGTAATACAGAGTTTAAAACATGAGGATTTAAAAGCAATGGTATACAAATGAAAGCGGAGTGTCGAAACTATAGCCGTTGCAACATTACCTTAAAATTTTTCCTTTCTCTGCGAATACCTACAGTACACAGGTAGTGACGACATATTTTCCTGAGTTTCAGTATTCATTTACTGAGCTTAAATAAAAACACGAACAAAATGAGGATTTGTACGATGATAAAGCATATTTATGAAAGATCAAATCGCGAGCGCTTGTAAAATAGTTCAAGCGGAAAATTGTGTACATATAGTGCCGCGCTGTATAGCCCTTTCAGAACGCACTGTACCAAACGTGCGTTCGTAAAAAAAAAATTTTTTTGTCGCGTTAATTTTATTTTACCGCGCCGAAGCGATATCGAGCGTTCGTGCGTGTATTAAACTATCTACTGAGGCCAGCGCCGGGGCCACGTGGTGTGTCAGTGTCGCGTGTTGTGGCTCGCAAGATGGACGTTGTGTACATTGACGGTCGAGGCAGAAGTAAGTACACCATTATTAAGTAAAATACCGATTTTTTATTAAAATAATTGCTTTATTTGATAAACGTAACGTTTAATTATTGATCTGTGCTATTATTATTTCAAAATAACATGTATTTGACACAGCAGTGAGGTCAAGATTTTCTAACGCACGAACTTGCGCTCTGGTTTTGTATTACTTTTTTGTGGTCGGAAGTCCACGTAAATGATTATTTTTCTCTTGTTTACAGGAAGGGTATATTTTTAATTTTTTATTTTTTTTTTCGATGGGAAATCATCAGTACGACCCCTCCCGCTGTGGGTGACAGCGGGAGGGAGTGTCAGACTGTTACTGACTAAAACCCACCGTGTTCCTTCGGAAGCCCTTTGTGTGCCAGGGCCGCGGTGACTCTTTCGAACAACCCGCAGCCCCGACGGGCTCTGGCCCTAGGGGGCCCCGCGGGGGTTTGCTGACACTCTCTGAGGAGCGCGTGGAACAACGCGCGCCGCCAACACGGACCTGTCGTCTCTCAGGAGACGGAAGGAAGATGAGCCACCCGAAAGTCACCACCCACAGACCCACGCCTACGGTGGCCGGGAGTCGTCTCTCGACACCCGACGCCTGTGGTGTCTAC
>NWSH02000085.1:3469258-3507401 GCA_002382865.2 Heliothis virescens
ATGTAATTTTGACGTTCGAAAAGTGCTGTTTTCAGCCTACTTTGAATAAATGCTTTTTGATTTTTGAAACATCCGTGTCCGGTGAGGACCTGCGTCATGTGGAATGAGTCAAGTACATAATTTTCTATTAAAACTTGCCCTATTAAAAAAAAATTATATACTTGACTCATTGCGTTTAGTAGGTTTATAACAAGGTGTGTGAAAACTTGCCAAGTAACATCATTAAAAAGAACAGAAAAAAAATAAAAATGTTATCAGGAAACTGCTGGAAAAACAGGTTTGCGTTCCTGTAAGTATTCCTGTAACTATTTTTTACTGAGGTATGTGTATGGAACTTGGTACTTATTCAGATCTCACTTCTTTTATAGGTGAAGCATTCCCATATTATCGAACTTGGTGGCCTTTCACATTTTTGTTTTGGGTGGGATATAGTTTTTCTATAGGACTGATTTGTCATTAGGTATAAATAAATAAATAAAAATAATGTTGATCTAAAATATTGTCACTATGATAAGTAAAAAATAATAAAAATAAACAATATTTTGAAGAAATATGTGTTTTATTTCCTACACAATGTGATTATGCACGATCGTGCGCTATCACACTTGTATACCAGACCGCACGTACGTGCGGGGGGGCTGGAGAGTAAAATAGAGGGGAGAGATTTTTTTAAATATTTTTACCTGACCTCCCAAGCCATATATAAACTAAATAATGTATAAGATATGGAGAGATCAAAAAAAAAATTTTCCGTTCTGAAAGGGATAGTTTGAATAATGTTTTTATGCATTCCATTTTATTATGGATGTACATTTTCATATTATTGTTATATTTTCGACATCGGAAAATCAATTAGATATTTTATTTTACAGCAAAGTCAAAGTCAGAGTATTTATTAGTGTGCGTTTTGGTGATACAATTGGTCTTAAATGTAGTATTTTGTGGTAACTCAAAATAAAAACAGCAGTGAATATTGAAAAAAGTTGTCTACCTCCTGATATAAAGATTCTCTAGCTATTTTTCTTGTTTAGATTGTGGCTATGCAGTAGAATCTACTTGTGATATAAAACAAAATTGGTACCTAATAATCACTTCAGATTATAAAACAAAAGACTTTTCCACATCCATTTGTCAGTTCTTAATACATCCAAAGATTACTAAACGGATTTCCACGCTGTTTTGATCAGTAGATGTTTACATCCATGGATAAGGTTCACAGACATAGAATTGACCCAAGCCAAGGCGTATCTTATTTACCTTTTATATTTGAAACTACTTCGTGACGTAGAAAAAGACCTCGACTTAACGAGTCTTAGATTTCAGACAGCTTAAGTACGAGAGGTTTGTGCACTACATAATAAATAAACCAATATTATTGTTATACAACAGACAACTGTGACCTATGACGTCACGTGAACGAAAGTCTGAACAAGTTTACCATGTCGCCCAGTATTATGTTGTACGTATAAAGAAAAGTTTATCCTTTAGTTTTGTGATATTGTGTCGTGGAGGCTGTGCGGGCCACCGGCGACAATACAGACGTTTATGTTACAATACAACACTATTTTCTGCAGCTGGTTCCTCGTTCACTCAGTGTCTTGTGGACATGTCTTAATAGATGTGAGGTCAGGGCCTTTTCTCAAATATGTCGGAGTTGGCTTCCAGTCGCACCAATGCAGCGGAGACCGATTTTTAAATAGGGTGAATGCCTATGTGATTTCCACAGCCCAGTGATCCGGACTGCCCAATATCTCTTAATAAGACTGGATATACGATTTACTGGTATCTAACTACCTGTAACGTCTGCCAAAGACCTGCAAATCATAGCCGGGACTCATCAGTTAAACGTGCTTTCCGAAACACGGAGAAACTCGTCATGACAAGATGGTGACCCATTCAAGGTCCATCTATTATTATATCCTTGCAATTCTCAATACAACATCATAACTGGGGCATGTGGAATGCGACCTTTTTTTTTTATTTATATCGATGGGAAATCATCAGTATGACCCCTCCCGCTGTGGGGGACAGCGGAAGGGAGTGTCAGACTTTTACTGACTAAAACCCACCGTGTTCCTTCGGGAGCCCTTTGTGTGCCAGGGCCGCGGTAACTTTTTCGAACAACCCGCAGCCCCGACGGGCTCTGGCCCTAGTGGGCCCCGCAGGGGTTTGCTGACACTCTCTGTGGAGCGCGTGGAACAACGCGCGCCGCCGACACGGGCCTGTCGTCTCTCAGGAGACGGAAGAACGATGAGCCACCCGAAACTCACCGCCCACAGACCCACGATGTGGAATGCGACCTGCGTTCTTTAATAAACACCTTTTCCATAACAAGTATATAAATAAATATACTTTCTAGGAATTGTAAAAAAATATTATTTTGTGTAGGTAATTACGGTTCATTTAAGATTCTAATTATTAGTGATAAGTTTTATTCCCACAAGGGATAAAATAATGTTCTTCAATAACCCTATTACTACGGACCAAAGAGTCCAAAACGGTAGGAAAAAGAAAATCTGAAATAAAAACAATAAAATTACATTTAATAATGAAAACGTAAAACAGAAACACTTCAGCATGTCTAAAAGTGTTGATACTTTTGAATAATAATTTGTATTAGGATTTGCGGCTTATGTAGAAGCGGGAGAGATTTGTCTTGAGAAAAGGAGGTTGTCTGTGAATTAAGTCGGATGAAGGCGGAGTCGTTCGAGAACGTTCGACAAACGCAATCAACGATGAAACCAAATTCTCACTTTGCCTATTGACGATAAAACCATAAATCGACGGAATGATACTCCTTTTGGTAAAAACAATGTAATTTTTATACGCCATTAATTTAGTTTTTCAACGTAATGGTCCAGTTTGAGGTCACTGACACGTATTTCAGTGCACTGACCACAAATTGACTCTAGGCAGTGAATTTCAGTTTGTCTCGGGGGAAATCAGGGATCAACATGAACCCACAATAAGTTTCTTGGGCCAAAAGATATGCTTGCGGCAAGAAAATAAAGCAGATGAGCAGTTTAATATACTTACCTACACACACAGAGCGCACTGAAATAAGGATTGTAAATAATGAAGTAGTAAAGCCTGCTTCGTAACACTTTCATATTGGCAAATATAACTTTCAATTTAATAAAGCTAAGCAATGAGTACAAACATTTTGTATGAAGTCTATACAGTGCATTCTTTCTTGTGTCCCTAAACTGAACTGGACTGAAATGTCTTAATTATTGGCCCCTTGTTTCATAATAAAGTTGTAATACATACAAGTTAACTGTACGGTAAATAATAAAGTACAGAAGAAACTAAATTAATAGTAGGCTAGGAATTATAAACTAAGCCTTCATTTTTAAGAAAAATACAAGAAAGAATGAAAATATAAGAAGGCTGTGAGCTGCAATTTGCAGCCAAGGCAGCCGCTTTAATACTTACTTTTCAATTACTCTCAGTAGAAAGTAATTGGAAAAAAGTTTTATTTGAAAGCAGACACAAAGATTGAAAGCTTGCAGTTGTTCTTACTTTAAAATATAGATCCTAGAGTTACTAATAACTACTTGATCAAGTTCTCTTTTGTTTTCGTTATTTAAGTTGAAATACGGTATTTTATAAATTGTTGGTTCTATTGTCCCTCGCTAAACAAAGGTAAGTAAACTCTTCATGAAGGGGGTACTCGAGCCAGCTTACGTGTCCGCATCTTTAATTTCCCCGCCGCATTGCCAGAGTAATCGGCTTTGCAACGTTTTGCGAGTCTGATTCATACACAGAAAATATTTCAAACTGTGTGTTTGTGCATTATGATAACGAAGGAAATTTCAAATATTTACACTGGCTTTCGTTTAAGGTTTATTTAAACGAATCTTTCTTCATTTCAGAAAGAGCAATTAATGAAAAGTTGTGGATCAACTTGGAAGTAAAATAAGGGTAAATACTTACTGGTTGCACGAAACCTCGAACAACGAATGAACTCCTCAAAAAATCAATCTTACTTTGCGCTTGTAAGAGACTCTGCAGCGTACCTTAATAAGGAAAGATAGTCATTAATACTCGTACCTTTTTTCCTTTTGCTTAAAATATTTACAAATGCAAAGCGAACTAGGTCAGAGGTTGAATGGTCAAAAAGCGGAATAGCGGTGTATTAGTTAGGAAGTCATAAGTATTTAGACAAATGTTCGAGTTGATCGTATTAACGACCCTGATTTCGGTTTTACTTCTCCATTTGGGACAAAGCGATTGAGTTAATATCATCCGTTTGGGATCCCAGATTATGTGCCCCGAATAACGTGTGAGGTTCTTGTCTTTAACGACTGTTAGTCCTTTAGAGAGATTAATAAGATTGATTACCAAATAAACCATTTTGGGACCATCATTGAATTTAGTAGTTACATGATGCAGTCATCAATTCCCTTTGAATTACAGTTGTAATAACAGCTATAAAGATGTATTGACAACCAGAATTAAGTCTGACTATAGTAGGTACAGACGACAGCAGGTCAATGTATACGAATCCGTCAAATTTTATCAATCGAACATTAACCTTCCACTATTGTGATAAGGTTGAAAATCTATTGCAGAAATCTGACAGATTGTGGTAGCTTGAAGTGCTGTCGTTTGTACAAACTACGAGTAGAGATTTTCTTGTACTGCGTTTAAAACTTACAATACACACGACGCGACTCGTAAAGTGTAGTTGGAACAAACACAGAAAACGAATTTGAAAAAAGATGAAAACCCGGACAACTGCAAGTCACACGAGCTCAACAATTGTTCGGCAGTGACTTGGAAAATTACTTATGTATAGATGTTTTATTTTACGAAAGCGGTGTTCTATAGTTGTGTGTGTAAAATGCAGGTGCAGTTGACAGCTGTCAGTTTTCAAGGGATGACTAACTTATTTCTGTACAGACAGTAGGTCAAACCTACCCGAATCTGTCAAATTTTACCAATCGAACATTAACCTTCCACTATTGTGATAAGGTTGATAATCTGTTGAAGAAATTTGTCAGATTGTGGTAAGTTGATGTGCTGGCGTCTGTACTAACTGGCTTATTAACTGGCTTGTAGCCAGTGAATTATGAATTAGTCTCGATTTTTTATCCAGAAATAATGTATTTTTATTTCTTTATGACTTTTCCGTATATTTCAAAATATGCAGTTATTTTTCGACATTTTATAAAGAACAATTTGCAATGTGCTGAGAAAGCCCATTTATAGGATGCGCCACTTGACCCAGTAACCCCACTTTATTTCAAACACTCCATTTTCTCTTTTACTAAGAAAAATGAACAAGGGAACGCATTCTTTACTAGTCTTTATTTCAAGCCGTAGTATTAGTATCTCATAAAACAAGCAGCTGTGACAAACGGACGAACTAACAGTCCTTTACCGAGAATGAACTGTAAAAATCCGCCAAGAATTTTATTGGACTCGAAAACTAATAATTTTATTTTTTAACTATTTTTTTTTTATTTTTTATTAGCCTTTTTATCGTCCCACTGCTGGGCACAGGCCTCCTCTCACACGGAAAAGGATTGTTAACTATTATCTATTTAAATTATACTCGATATTCTGGGCATATGTCAAGCGTATACCTGTTGCCGTTATCATGGACGTATATAAGGGGGGTGTTTTGGGTGTCCGGACACCCCCCATTCATATCTGTCTTACTTGTCCAACAAAAACAAATTACGTGCACCGCGCCGATTTAAGAAAACAAACGTATATAAAAACGTAGTATTTTAAATCTATTACTCTAAACTTTCAACTTTGTTGCTTTTGAATAAATATTGCAATACATACATTACATATAACTTTCTTTAAAGGCACCTACTTAGAGCAGAGGCCTCGCAGAAAAACTAGTTACCTATCTATTTTCGTTTCGCCAATCACGTTTGATCCTCGAACAGATAAAAAATTTTCGCGCTCGCTTCGGTCGCGCTTTTATATGACGCAATCTGTATTTTTCTTTGCTTTATGTCCCCAAGAATTAATTAAAACAAATGGCGGCAATTTCAGTTTTACAAAATTAATAGGATACATTTTTGTGACTTAATCTAAAACAACAAAACTAAATCGCACTCGCTCCACTCGCGCCCTTTTTAGGGTTCCGTAGTTAACTAGGAACCCTTATAGTTTCGCCATGTCTGTCTGTCCGTCCGTCTGTCCGTCCGCGGATAATCTCAGAGACTGTTAGCGCTAGAAAGCTGAAATGGTATCAATATGTGAATCAACCACGCCGACAAAGTGCAAAAATAAAAAATGGAAAAAATTGTTTTATTAGGGTGCCTCCCCTACACGTAAAGTGGAGCGTGATATTTTTTTTTCATTTCCACCCTAACATGTATTTTAAAATGAATAGGGGTTTACTGAAATCATTTTTTGATTAAGTATGTTAATACTTTCGGACATAATTGCACCAAAAGCCGAAAAATAGCCCCCCCCCCCCCTCTAACTTTTGAACCGCAAGTTTAAAAACCCAATATAACTACATATTTAAAAACTACGCAGATACTACAGTATAATAAATAAATACATTGATTCTTCTTATGATTAATAAAAATAATACAGAAAATAAGTCTTACTCCAATTACATAAATAAGTATCACCTTAATAAAATAAATAATCAAAATAGAAACTCTAATACATTCCGTCTAATATAAAAATAAGTGCAATAATATAATCTAATTAATTTGTTACAAATAATAAAATTATAATGTTAAATTCTATAAAACAAGATTCCTCCTCTCTTCTACGTTGCCGTGCCCTACGGGGTCCATGATGTACCAAAATAACCTTCTAACACCTTTGTGAAACTTATGGAGTGCAATAAAATATTGAGTATTGAGTATAGAAAATATGAAAAAAATGTCAAAAGTAGAACTCTACATAAACTTTCGAGGAAAATTATTTTGAACGTGGTACAGACAGCAGTCTTTGAGATATAGCAAAATTTTTTGAAAACCGCAAATTATAACTTTGTTATTCATTATTTGTATGAAAAACAAAGTAATTTTTTGTTGCCAAAAAATGTTTGTATTTTGGCTAGTTGTATTTAATAGATGCGTTTAGTTTTCATAGAAAATGGTACGGAACCCTTCGTGTGCGAGTCCGACTCGCACTTGGCCGGTTTTTTTTCGATGTTTACACGTCGAGCTGGAAAAATTTCGCGCTCGCTTCGCTCGCGCATTCATATTTTTTGCTTTCTACTTCTTTACTTCATAAATTATACATTAGGTACCAAAATTGTGTGACAACCCAATCACCCTTCCCCCTCTGGCCACGGCAACAAGGGCCTCGCGAACTCGATTTCGCCGACGTACACATTCGGTCTAGCGCCGCCACTGACTTAGAGTAGGTAACCTAAGTTATACATATATTATAGATTACCTGCGACTACACTTGCGCGTTATAGTTGCAGGCAATGTTTAATTTGTAAATGATAGATTAAATTGGCGTTAAAGCTCTGTTTTTTATTTTGGGGACCCCCCCCTTGTCAAAGCTATAGCTACGTCCGTGGCCGTTATTATCGAGAAAAAAGTCACGTTTCTTTTATGGAAGCCAATAAATATTTATTATAGTATTTTACTGTAATAGCGCAACAGAATAATCGACAGAACCAACGAAGTAATAACATAAGTCCAACGCTTCATGAGACAGACAGCCTGGTTACAGACGGACAGCGAACTCTAGTACTTAATATGGTCCCGCTTTACCATTTGGGCACGGAACCCTAAAAACAAAACAAGCCTAAGACTCCCCCGAAGGTTCTATATGTGTTCTGTACACAACTGCCACTTAGTTCAGCCTTGAGTGGCTATCGCTCAATTCTCGACGCACAAGAGTCTGTCTAAGAGGTATATCGAAGTTGGCCAGCATCGGCCATTGTGTTCAGGTGGCGAGCCATATCTACCACAAACAAATACTGGATACGTGCTTTTCGTATGCTAAACAGGCTTAAGCATGCGGGTTAGATCGAACTTTGTATTCAAATGGTAACCTAACCCGTAATACATAAATTTTAATGTTTTAAAATGTATTTGTGTTTGTTCGTGGGATATTTGTGTTGGTAATACTATGCAACTACTTTATAGGGTTTTTATAGTGTTTTGGGGTTTTTTGTTTAACTTATACCAACGAATATATCGGCCTAAGTCGTATTTGGTTAGCAGTAATTTATCGGTGGCATTCCTGAGCCTAGATTTTAACTATGACAATTAAAATTTCAAACCTTAACAAAAAAAGTGGTATGTGGTGTACCTGTGTTTTACGTCACTCCGATATTTACGACAAGTATTTAATTACAATCCTACATAGAAGTACTCACGTTCAAGTACTCCCGTACTTCTGAACTAACACGGAACTGTTCAAAATTAAATTCGGTGTCCGTTATTAGGGTCCCTCGTCAGGAGAACACACTCCGTGGGACCCTACTCGCAATTAATGCCAAACTATGACAGGTAACACAACAATATTATCATTACCGTTGGTTGGTGATGTTGATCGAAATTGTAAGCCATTACTCAATTACCACGATGCTCCTCTTCCACTGCCTATAATAATGTTGAAACACTAATGCCCTCTGGAGCAGCGATCGGATATTATATCCGCCTTGCAAGCGCCTCTCAAATGAAAATGAAACATCATTTCAGAAGGCCAATTTTACATCGTAAGGATCACGTATTAGCAATATTACGAATATATTATTATGGTCCACAATGCTACGAAAGCCGACTTTCCCCTAAACCACCCAAGGGGTACAATTTTAAGTCCTTGTCATGATTTAATGTAAAGGATCTATTATGAGTACAAAAAGCATTCAATATTCTTATCGTTGAGTCCGGCTTACTAAAGAAAATGTAACATTGAAAATCATGCATCCTTTACCCGTCCTTCCGATCTACTTTAATATGGCGATGAAGCTTCGTCCCCTAAAATAGTAGCAACACAGCTGTACTTTGTCGCTGAGAACAAATATAGCTAGTTATTGCAGGGGTCAAATCAGATTTAGAAGTTGTGTTCGTGCGGTTTGCTGGGTATTAGCGAGATTACCGGGGCCTTCAAACTCGGAATGTTTTGCGGAATAGCCCGTTACAATGGGATCTAGCCGGTAACCCTTGCGGGATTGCAGGCAGCTGAGACCTCTGGCTAGCGGCGCGGCTTCTGTCCCGCCAGATTACATGAAGGCTTTCTGAGAAATATGTGCATGTTATACAATAATGTCAGCATTGTGCTACACGTGTTAAGTGTCGAATCAGTTCCATTAAAGCGCAGGGAAAGTTTCAGTAGCTCTGGACACGTGAACGATTATCGACCAGTCGTAAGAGCGCTGCCATCACGGGCCCGCTCCGGCCACAACCTCACTCGATTGTAGTCGGTATCGCACAACGGATACGTAACGTGATTGCCAACCAATTAAACTAAAAGTGCTAGTCAAATAGTTGCAGAAAGCCAGCGGCGCGACCACAAACGGTTCGTGTGAAATAGGACCATTATTACGTGTAAGCTTTAAATGCAAAAGTGGAGGGTGTGCTCAAGCGACTGCATCGCTAACTTTTTGTTAAATGCCAACTAATTGCTGTTCTGCCTCTTATTTGCCGCAATAAAAATAAAATGTACGAATGTACTTTTATTTTCTATTTATGTGCTCCAGTACTTTTTATAGTAATTCAACCGAAATAAAACGATATTTTAGTAAATAAAAACAAACAAATACAGGTTATTTGTTTATTTTTTTATTTAGTTTTGTGATAACTGAAAAGAATTGCGTATACATTTTATGGTTTTGGGAAATCCTAAAATAAATAATTCCTGGCGTGTTATACGATACAAAATGAATATTGCAGCGCAAATAAATACTGGTAAATCATTGACAAACTCTATATGGTACGAATAACAAATATCGATGGTTTTAATCAAGAGACTTTTTTGTATGCAGCCTATTTTTAAGTTTTCCATAATAAGAATTCAAGAGATTCGCACGTAACAAAAGGAATCGACAATGGTTCACAATCAATACGCGAATCGGTATTCAAGAGAACCTTTTCTTGAGGTTTCCTTTCAATTTGTTGGCCATCATGGCAGCTGTTCATCATACAAAACGTTTCTTTTGATGCGCAGTGGAAGGCTGTGGCAGATTTGCTGAAGAAATATCTCCCTGAATGAAAGCAATTTCTGCGAATAGACTTGGAGCACTGACTGTAGGTAAGGGTGTTACTAGGTATACAGCAACATCTCAGGAACATTCATTTCTTACCACGAGCGGTGGATAAAATGATAAACACGTTTTATTTAGTAGCAACACTGAATTTGCATAACACCAACAACGTTAGGGTCGGAGCCTTAGCGATTATACGTTTCCAGCAAAAAGTTTCGCTTGCCGTTCCCGCGTAGTTCACACACACATACAAAACGTGCCGTGCCGTCGTTATCTCATCCCAAATTACAGAGACCCCGAAAAAATGAAATAAATCACATTTATATTCACGTTGTACAAATTTCAAATTGCCAATGTATGGCACAGCTTCTGTAAAACTTTTAATACCTTTATGACTAGACTTAATATTCGATGTTAATTTAGCTGGAGCAAGTTAAATGCAGGCAGACCATTACGACGACAACCGACCCATAATATGCGAAAACTTTGCCGAGACGAGAGCCTAGACTAGATTAATTACTCGATGCCACCCATTCCACATTTCAAACTATTTAGTTTATGTCTCGGACTTTCGTACTTACATTTCATGTTTGTGTTCCGAGTCCACAGCTTTTTGGTGTTTGTTATGTCATCACTGTCAGTTCAAAAGAACAGATAAGAAGTCGTCTATCTCAAGTCTCTGCAATGATAAATACCCAAAAATGTAGCTAATGTTTCGCGACATTCACACGTTGTATGTTAGAGATAATACGCTCACGTGAGAGACAAATGCTCACAACGTGGACTCGACACGAGGCTGTAAAAATAAATAAAGGCACCACACGACGGTGTCGTCTTAAGCCTTACACGCACACACGTACACACACTCACACACATCATTGAATAGGATTACAGACACACGGTGGAAAGCAAACAACTGACAATGCGCCAAGACCCCTTCAGAACCGTTCTTAGCGCAATTACAATCGCTCCGGGACCTCCAGTAGGTATTGCCACTAAGTTTTACGTAGCTTACGTTTTACATAACCTTTGTAGATCAAAGGTTTGGAGCTTACATGTCTTGGAGACAAGTAGGTTTGCGCTCACTTCAAAAGCAAAATAATGATGCCTAGATAAATAAAATAAAATAGGAACTTTGTGTTTGGTTCTTATTGAAAAATATTTAGATTTCCGTTACCCTACAATATTACTTGTTCACGATATATTTTTTGTTTATTTTTATCGATGAAATCCTGGCTTACTGACAATAACAAACACCGATAATGCTGTAAGATATATTTTAGCTGTCGAGAACGGAATATAAAATGGTGGGATGAATGCTGCAGCTTGAGGGAATCTGATATAGAGCGAGCCCATGCATAATTTGATAATCCTAATTTGTATTCCTTACGAGTGGACAGGAAGAACTTACACAAAAATCTGTCAGATCTCTTCGCGAAATACGATGTGTCATCGAATTCTATATTCACTATTAAAATGAAATGGCTGACCCGACTAGCATCGTCGTGCTGAAATTGGGAAAAAGTATATTGAATTCTAACAGACATTTCGTTGAATAATGCACTTTATAATAATAGAAATTTTGTCTAAAGTTTTTATGTTCTGTAGAAAGTATTGTTTATTTTCTAATTTTAGATTTATTGACATGCCTTTTTATGAACGCTACATAAAACATAAAATTGGTTTTAAATACGAATTAAAGTAGCAAATGCGGTTTCGCAACTAATTTTGATTATCAATTTGGACTTATTATTTATTGCTGCATTGCAACAATTATTACAACTTTAATATCCAGCATTAATTTGGCTATTATGATAAAGAGTTATTAAAATTATCTGCAGGGAGAATACATTGCGTCCATTTAATCCGTGTCGTGCCACACGATCAATTTCCTTCGATTGCAACTATTTACGATGATAATATCGGTCTGTCCGGCTATTAGGCAATCCTGAAATGTCATATTAAGGTTCCAGGTAAAGTTCTAGATAGTTATCTGAGTGTATGTCTGTTTGTATATTTGTATGTTTGAATGTTTGTCTCTTTGCACAAGTTAATCTCAGGATCCACTCGACGGATTTTGATGAAACTTGGCAGATATATAGCTTATACATCAGATTAACATATAGGCTTTTTATCCGGGTACGGGAAATAGTTCCCTCAGGAAGCGGGCGAAGCCGCTGGCAGAAGCTAGTCATGAATATACAAGTAAGTTGTTTAATATGTTACTACCCACGTTACGTCCGAAAATTGTATAAACTATATATAGATCTAAAAAGCTCTACGGCAAGATAAATAATTTCACGAAACAATTTTCCAGAGAGCAAATCAATTAATTTGCCTGGAGGCATTACAAAACAAACAATTTGAAATAGAGTTCGTAACCAGCTTACAATTTTACCAGAAATAGATTTTCCGCGAATGCAAACATATGCAATAAGAGCAATTTAAATCCCACGGTTAGTAAATCCAATTTTAATAACACAATAAAGACAATTCGCATCTACAGAAACAGCATTAAAACGACATTATCCTATGTGAAGCATTACGGGACTATTCAAACTGAATATGAAATGAGGGCGCAAGAGATCTAATGGTTAATAAAAGTCTGAAATAAAAAGCAATTCGATTCAGGACCGACATACTCAGTACTGCTACAACAACACCATAAAATATGAACAAACGGATTAGCAATTACATAGAGAGTGCATTTTAAAATATATTGTATTTCTATACTAATATTATAAAGAGGAAAACTTTGTTTGTTTGTTTGTTTGGTTGTAATGAATAGGCTCAAAAACTACTGGACCGATTTTAAAAAATTCTTTCACCATTCGAAAGCTACATTATCCACGAGTGACATAGGCTATATTTTATCTGGGTACGGGCATTAATTCCCATGGGATGCGAGTGAAACCGCGGGAAAACGGCTAGTAATATATAAAAGTGTTAGTGAATAATAAATGGAATATTAAAATAGAGAGGGTAAATAATGCGCTGTCGAATATCGACTTAAATAGCGTATCGATGAATATGCAACGTTCGTTCCTTATTCAGATTGATTAATAATGCACACGAAAGCTTTAAAACTTATTCCGAGCATATTATGAGAATAAATCATTTGGGAAGTTAAGGGAAATACAGCGTCATGGGACATCCTCGACGGCCCCTAATAAATAATTGTTGTTGCATACTGACAGCCCCAAACACTACCCCGAGATTTCGTCCTCCTAAACTGATTTTCCTTGAAGATTGTACAGGGAACAATTTTAATGCTTACCCGGTTTACACTGAGGCACCATTTACCTCTATAAATGTTATAAATTGGGATTCTAACACGTCCTTAACATCTTAGTTAAAAGCTTTATAGTAAGTTATGTTACCTTATCATTTGTTTTTGTGAAGCTTGAAGATTCAATTAATATGTAGGAATTTTTTGTTAGGTCTAATAAATACGTAATTGGTCGATGTCTAGGTATACTTTGAAGATATTGAAGAAAAAACTAATCAACTTTTTCTTTACAAACCTAATCCAAGTCTTTATTTCAGCGCAACTCGAAGAAATGGTTTTTATAATTACTTGTCTGTATGTCTGTTTATCTGTGCACGCAAATTTTAGAGACGGCTTATTTTGACTATGTATAAAGAATACCTAAGTATAGGAACGGTAAATGCGATAGATTTTTTACAACTCTATCGCCCACGCGAACAACGTTGCGTTCACTAGCTAACATATCTACCAGATTAAAAGTTTTATCGTAGTCTCACTAAATAATATTGTTGCAATGAACGTCTAACGAGTTTCTACTTTCAGTCTAAGCAAGCAATAATCCTTGGTCATCACAGAAAATACTAATATCTTACTCCATATTCTGTATTCGTGCAAAGCTCTTCAGAAGCCGCAAAATACTTTTTGTCGTAATTATTTCACATTTTTCATTTTCTCATATGGACTTTGTCGGGACTTTACTGTCGGATTTAATTTTATTTTATGTTGTAACAAACGTTCAGCCGAGCAAAAAGATGAACTGTTTTATGGTTTTCGTTTGATCTCGAAAATTGAAAGGGTAAATTCACCTTTGTGTTAGGCTACATGCGAGCCTACGTATACGAAAGGCATTGTCGCTGGATGGAAAATCCAATAACATTCGTACATATAAATATGGCATGTCGTAGTTTTCTTATCACGTATGATCCGTATTTATTGTGTAGTACAATTTGTACGGCTATGAGGCGGCAAGGGCGCGAGGGCGCGTGCGGGTTCTGACTGAGCGTCCTCTAGTGCGCTACGATTATTTACTTTGTCACCGCATTGTTAGACGCGAGAGCGGTGCCCATGAACAATGATGTACGATGTAAACAACACAGCAAACAGCTCTCCACATGTCTTCTCCGAGAGATATTACTATACTGACAGTTTTCCAAGCGCACCACAAATTGTTTGCTAAACTTTAGTATTATACGAAAGCACACAATAAATACATAAATAAATACATTTGCAGCGTCCACTAGCGTTCGCACCAACTGTTCAGTGGAATATAAAATTATTTATTTCGTTTTCAGTGATGTTGAAGTCTGATTTTCTAGTTAAACAAAATATAACACCATCTAATTCCAAAATAAGCAGAACTTGTACTGTGTATTCGGCTAACAATATTTTTAAACAGAATCTGTATTATGTAACCAAATATTTTAAGCGTATTATACGTGTAAGGTTGTATATTTTTGAGTTTAGGTTACTTTGTTGTTGCCCAAAACAGAGTTTTAAATATTCTCACTAATGTGCCATGCTTTTAAAAATTACAGTACTTACGTAATGCGTGGAGACACATAAACCTAATAATGTTCTCACGCCGGTCTCGCTAAGTATTTCTCTGTTAGCTTGGAGTCTATTCACTCATTTTTATAAGCGGTTGCCAAATTATCAAAAGTCCTAATTTGATACTAGACAATATTACTGAAGGCAGAATATTGAAAATACCAAAATTCTAGAGCATCTTGCATCTTCAGGCAAGCCAAGGTTCTCAGACTTTCAATCAGCTTAAAACCATGAAACTTTGGCAATAATCAAATTTAATGGCGAAACTGCGTCACAAACTGGGAATATTTGTGTAGGAGATTAGTGTTTGCTGCTCTCGAGAGCTGAAAGTTAATCGACGATCAGTTCAGTTACTCGCTGGTTTAATTGCAATTTAATTAGTTCCGAAGTTGACCGATTGATGCACCTAACTACTTCTTATTGACGAAATGAATCGGTAACTGCTCGTCTTTTGCTTGGAGCTGAGATACAACTAACTAAATTCTTGTTTAAAACAACAATTTTATTGGGTACTAGCCTTTTTCCTGCGGTTTCACTCGCGTCCTGTGGGAATTACTGCCCGTACCCGGATAGCATATTTTACTCGTGGACAATGTAGCTTTCGAATGGTGAAAGAATATTTAAAATCGGTTCATTACTTCCAGAGATTACCCCCTACAAACAAACTTACAAAACAAACAATTTTACCTCTTTATAATTAAATTAAATATTAGTATATATTTAGAAATTATTTTGATCAGAATAGTGAAGATATTAATATACATAGGTATATAATACATAGAGGAATATACCATTACGTATTTTAAAGACGTCACTGGTACCTGGCCTTAGTTATAAGGGTAAGTACTTATACCAATGAATTCAGAAAAAAGATTGCCATCTATCAGTATACTTACCTCACAAGGCTCACAAATACATTATCGGAATAATGTTAAATTAACTTTTCTTTCGTCTCTCATCTAATGGCATTTACGAAGCCACCTCATTATATCACCCGAAAAAATCTTTGAAATGACATAAGTATTTCTTTCATTTTCAATTTTTCTTATAACGAATATTACAAGCATACATTTCAAAGAGTAAATAAAAGTAATAAATCCAGTTAATAATATTGAAATTAATTAAATTTATTCTGAATATTTGTGACGATATCGGAATCGGATCACGGCAGCATTTAAATGCTGTGACAAAACCGTTTGCAATAAAACTGTGCACTGATCCAGATTTATCGGAGTTTTAATAGTTCAACAGCATTAACGATGACAAAATGATTTTACAAAGTAAATAGTAACATGTCGGAGATAAACAGGAAGGGGCTCATGTTTTTTATTCAAAGTAGATTTTACTGCTCGAAGTTTGTTTCTCCAGGTATTAATTAATGTCTATAAATTTATTTTTAATACGACATTGAAAAAGGGTTAAAGTAAAGGAAATTACTTTTGTAGCTTGTGGTATAGTGCTTGATCAGAAGCCGACAGAGCTCGAGATATCAAAACCTATGTGGTAATATACAAGTGTTCATGCAGGGACATCTAACTAGAGGGCTAACTCACGACATATCCTTGCAGCGTTATCATATCACACAAGCGGATGAAGCAATTGATTGATTGAATTTAAAACCGAGCGACAGATTTTTGCCGTTCGGAATGTATAGAGTACTAGCCGTTTTCCCGCGGTTTCACTCTTATCCCGTGGGAATGATTGCCCGTACCCGGATAAAATATAGCCTATGTCACTCGTGGATAATGTAGCTTTCGAATGGTGAAAGAATTTTTAAAATCGGTCCAGTAGTTTTTGAGCCTATTCATTACAACCAAACAAACAAACAAAGTTTTCCTCTTTATAATATTAGTATAGATATATACGCCCGGTTTTGATACACGCGGCAAAAAACCGTCAGTTTGTGCCGTTACACAGTACAAAATTCCACGAGTTCGATTTATGGTCAATGTGGGCATTCTGAGAACCAGCGCTCATGCCATACACCAAATTCAATTTACCTATATCCTCAATTTCTGCTTTAACCTTTTAAATACCGGTAAACTCATTAATTATACGTAATGGACTGAAAAAGGATTTCGACGAGCACTTTGGTATTTCCTCGAATTTTATGTTTATTTCTGCGTAAAGTACCTTGTGTATAAAGCACTTGCAGTTGTTGGTTGTTGATATGGCTTTCGGCCACAAAAGATCGATAGGTATGTTATGTATGTGTTTTAATTTTGGGCTGATTTCATTACGGCACTAGAAAGTGTCCTTTTCATACATACATTTATTGTAATGTGTGTAAAACGATCTCGGCACGCGAGAAGAGTGAGCAAATGAAAGCTGCTTGGTATTAAAAACACCCTAAGGACTTTCCACCGCAATGGTAACCCTCGTTGACGTTATCTGTCAAACTAAGTCACATAAAGTCTGGCCACACTTGCACCAGCAGCATTTTGAAAAGGTTTCACATTAGCGGATTTTGCCTAGGTTTCGAGTTTCCGAGCAGATCGTAAGAGCAGTGCAGTACCGCAAACAATTGACTACTACAGTAGGTATATAATAATACTCTGGTATACAGACCTTCACTTCATCATAATCATTTCAGCCATAGGACGTCCACTGCTGAAAATAGGCCATTGACTTCCAAAAAAACCGGTCGGAGGCGGCCTTCACTTGCCGTGTAGTATTTCGATGTCTCAAATTATGTTCTAAATACTGCGTGTAATGATGAAATCAATGCCTACACCAACTACGCATCTCCACAAACCTACATATGTAGGCATAATTACCTACTGAGCTATACATCGGTAAACCGGGAGCGAATCGGTAGTAAACCGGACGTTTCATCCGGCACGTCGGCCGGCCCTGAGCCATGCATAATTAGCAAATAACCACCGTGATTTATCGAAGCAGCTACGTTCTTATTTTGAAATAGAGGGATAATGAAATAAAAGACTTACAAATGAAATTATGAACAAGTAACGAGTCAAAGGCAGTTATGAAAAAGTGTACCTACTTATTATAAATATACTGAGATATCAATGTTGCCCCAGGCATCATCGGTTTGTACAGCCTAATTAGGTATGTATATTATAATTATTTTCAACCCACTTCCCAAAGAGGAAGTCGGTCTCAACGATTGATGGTCCCATATGTTGACATCAGAACCAGAACCCACGAAAAGTTCTAGACATTGGCTAGACCAGTGGTTGGCGAAATAAACACACCAATCACCTCTAGACACACTTTTTTTTTATTTTTTAAATATTCAGTGATTTTCAGTGTTTAAAGATAATCCCGTAAAAAGTATTTTTGGAATAAATGTCATACTTCTGTCCGTAAGAGAAACGACTCGTTTCTTGTTGATTTATAGGAACCTGCCAGTACTTACTGACTAAAACACCCTTCACCTCCGGAACCCTTGCTTCTCGAACTTTTCTGATAACAATCGCTGCGAAAATAATAATAACCGCCTCCCACAGAGCAAATAATGACGAGTTTATTGTTATGTAAAATCATGAAGCGAATTATTGCACTCGTAAAATATATTTCATGAGTTAAAACACTGAACTTTTAATGGACATGTTTTAAGGCTCAGTTTTATTAGGTTTTAAATTATATGGCGACCTAAAATTTGATCTGCACTATTAAATAAAATAATAAAAACATGTTTTAGTGCACACAAAAATGTAGGTATTTTTAAATGACCAGGGATAATGTACAAAATATGGAAGGTTTTTAGGTAGGTGCTATAAGAGATCGAGACACAAATTGTCGAAAGGACTGAAAATGTTTATTTCTAGCAGGCGGACTAATCTGCCAATACTGTAACATCAACGGAAAAGGCAGCCTTTCGATCCAACGCGTCGGGAACGTAAATAGAAACCACAAAGCAAGCCGAACGATCAGATCAGAAATGTACAGACAACAGCACATCAAGTTACCACAATCTGTCAAATTTCTGCAATAGATTTTCAACCTTATCANTGTTTATTTCTGCGTAAAGTACCTTGTGTATAAAGCACTTGCAGTTGTTGGTTGTTGATATGGCTTTCGGCCACAAAAGATCGATAGGTATGTTATGTATGTGTTTTAATTTTGGGCTGATTTCATTACGGCACTAGAAAGTGTCCTTTTCATACATACATTTATTGTAATGTGTGTAAAACGATCTCGGCACGCGAGAAGAGTGAGCAAATGAAAGCTGCTTGGTATTAAAAACACCCTAAGGACTTTCCACCGCAATGGTAACCCTCGTTGACGTTATCTGTCAAACTAAGTCACATAAAGTCTGGCCACACTTGCACCAGCAGCATTTTGAAAAGGTTTCACATTAGCGGATTTTGCCTAGGTTTCGAGTTTCCGAGCAGATCGTAAGAGCAGTGCAGTACCGCAAACAATTGACTACTACAGTAGGTATATAATAATACTCTGGTATACAGACCTTCACTTCATCATAATCATTTCAGCCATAGGACGTCCACTGCTGAAAATAGGCCATTGACTTCCAAAAAAACCGGTCGGAGGCGGCCTTCACTTGCCGTGTAGTATTTCGATGTCTCAAATTATGTTCTAAATACTGCGTGTAATGATGAAATCAATGCCTACACCAACTACGCATCTCCACAAACCTACATATGTAGGCATAATTACCTACTGAGCTATACATCGGTAAACCGGGAGCGAATCGGTAGTAAACCGGACGTTTCATCCGGCACGTCGGCCGGCCCTGAGCCATGCATAATTAGCAAATAACCACCGTGATTTATCGAAGCAGCTACGTTCTTATTTTGAAATAGAGGGATAATGAAATAAAAGACTTACAAATGAAATTATGAACAAGTAACGAGTCAAAGGCAGTTATGAAAAAGTGTACCTACTTATTATAAATATACTGAGATATCAATGTTGCCCCAGGCATCATCGGTTTGTACAGCCTAATTAGGTATGTATATTATAATTATTTTCAACCCACTTCCCAAAGAGGAAGTCGGTCTCAACGATTGATGGTCCCATATGTTGACATCAGAACCAGAACCCACGAAAAGTTCTAGACATTGGCTAGACCAGTGGTTGGCGAAATAAACACACCAATCACCTCTAGACACACTTTTTTTTTATTTTTTAAATATTCAGTGATTTTCAGTGTTTAAAGATAATCCCGTAAAAAGTATTTTTGGAATAAATGTCATACTTCTGTCCGTAAGAGAAACGACTCGTTTCTTGTTGATTTATAGGAACCTGCCAGTACTTACTGACTAAAACACCCTTCACCTCCGGAACCCTTGCTTCTCGAACTTTTCTGATAACAATCGCTGCGAAAATAATAATAACCGCCTCCCACAGAGCAAATAATGACGAGTTTATTGTTATGTAAAATCATGAAGCGAATTATTGCACTCGTAAAATATATTTCATGAGTTAAAACACTGAACTTTTAATGGACATGTTTTAAGGCTCAGTTTTATTAGGTTTTAAATTATATGGCGACCTAAAATTTGATCTGCACTATTAAATAAAATAATAAAAACATGTTTTAGTGCACACAAAAATGTAGGTATTTTTAAATGACCAGGGATAATGTACAAAATATGGAAGGTTTTTAGGTAGGTGCTATAAGAGATCGAGACACAAATTGTCGAAAGGACTGAAAATGTTTATTTCTAGCAGGCGGACTAATCTGCCAATACTGTAACATCAACGGAAAAGGCAGCCTTTCGATCCAACGCGTCGGGAACGTAAATAGAAACCACAAAGCAAGCCGAACGATCAGATCAGAAATGTACAGACAACAGCACATCAAGTTACCACAATCTGTCAAATTTCTGCAATAGATTTTCAACCTTATCACAACGGAGGTAGGTTACACTATGTATTTTAATAGATATCCATATACTCACAGCGTTAAGTCACCGTGTAAGTGGGTCTAAGTGTTATTTTTTTATTAATGAACCATTTTGTAATACCTTAATATCACCGACGTCCATTTATAACTAAGTTGTTTGCAGAAGTTACTTTCATAACTTTGATGATAAAATGTCCAAAGATATTTACGGAAAATTGCCATATTAGTACCTAAGTACCTGATATTTATTATTATGTATTTTTAACCCCCGGCGCAGACAGAGCGGTGTTAAAAGTTTGATCGCTACATGTCTGTCTATAACACCATAGCTCTTAAAAAGATGCACCGATTTGAATTTAGTTTTTTTTATATGAAAGCTGGTTTTCTGACGGTGGTTTTCTTAATATTTTTTATCTAAATCGGCTAAGCCGTTTTGAAGTTTTAATCTGTTTTGTCAACATTATTTAGCTAAAAAGCATAAAAAAATACCCATTTCAAAAACTAATATTTTGCAACTTTGTTGTAGGATAGCACAGAATATTTTAGGCTTAGGCACTAATTTAATTAATGAAATCCATCATAATTATCAGACTTTCAATCAAAGTAGGTAACTGTTGGTTTAAGTACATTTAAAATTACTCCACAGGTAAAGGATACCTGCTAAAACTTTGCATGAATTTTACCTTTTCAAAAAATTACCTTTTTAACCCGAATGACGAGGAAATAATAAATAATATGGGTAAGGTTAGACAGGCAGTCACACTCTGTCACACCTTATTAAACACTGGTTCTCGGCTGCACCCAGTCTGGAAGCCGATCCCAACGTAGTTGGGGGAAGGCTAGGCAGGTGAGATGAGTGGGCGGCAATTTTACGTCATCGTTAATTGGTACAGACGGTTTTAAGTCGATTTACCGATGTCAGAACATAATCTCGCCTTATGCGCAACTATCATAACAGAGTGGCCGCACACTGGTAACTTAAAGTCGGCCGATAATTTAATCGGGCTTGTAAATCAGTGTGGAAATGAATAGTAAGTACATACTAGGCATACTACAAGATATTTTGCCAATTTTAGACCGACTAAAGACTTTGATCGGATGCACGATTTTCTTAAAAAAAGCCGGCCAAGTGCGAGTCAAACTCGCGCGCGTAGTATTCCGTACAAAAAAAAATACTTTTGTGGTATGGTACCTTTTGTGGTATCTAAAATTTTTATTTTATTACAGTTTTTAGTATTTTTTCGGAAAACGGCAATAGAAATACATCATAACTAGATATCACGGTTTACGAGATCCAGCCCGGTAAGAGACGGATGGACAGACAGCGACAGAGAGGGTCCGGATTTTTCTTTGGATACGGAAGCCTAAAAAAACATTTAGCCAATCATCGAGCAAACTGTCGGCCGATTGTTTAGTTCACAGTGTGTGAGAGTCATGTTGCGCTTACCCTTCCTACCTGGTAACAATCAAACAATGGAATACGCAGGGTAGCTTACCAAGTGCTTACGCTGTAAAGACTGCCTATTGGCAATATGAGTCGACCACATCACTAATGAACTGTTGTTTACGTTGATTTACCTACACTATTAAGATGTAGGTATGTAAATTAAATGAAGGATTACGATTAAGGCTGATTGAACAGTAATCGGATGTATTTCTATGGAAATAATAATTTGGAGATTTCTATCTTCTATCGTATGTGAGTGTATGGAGTGTACCTATTATATTTTGAGTTTTGACGTCACGTTTTGGATCGTGTGTATGACGTAAAAACTGGTAGGTATTCGGTTTGCAAGAGTATACCTATACACTTATTTCTTCTTCCCTAAGATTGTCTTGTAGTGATCGAAACTGAAAAACTGTAATTTTTGTACCTACCCAATAAACTATACTTAGGTACATACGACTATAAAAAGACGTCTGTGAAAGTTATCGTCAAACTTAATTAATATCCACACGTGTTCCTACCCTGAAACCCTGGGTTTATATACCTAGAGGTGTTGTTATAGTTTACTGACGGACACGACAATTCCTGGGTGTTTGCCTGCCTGATTGCATGGTCGCCGATATTCTATGAAAAGCTATTACTAGAGCAATTCTGTTACCAAGCTTCACCTACGCTCATGCAGTAAGTCTTCGGAGAAAATTGGAGTATATTGGAAAACCCTTAGAAATTGAACCATTATTTATGGTGCAGCTCTCGCAAAACCCAATGGCGACCTGCAACTAAATTCCGAGCGCAAGTACGCGCATGTGGTATGTAGGTAATGACGTTTCGAAACGACAAAAAGTTTGGCGTCCCCTTCCTGGTGGCATTGTTTGGTGCGTGTATTAAGCCGTACCTTTGACAATCTTTCTCACGAAACTATATGATCATTTTGTGAATTGAAAATTAATAAAATGCGATCAAGCGCAACTACAAGCTATGTGGATGTTTCATAAAAGCATACAAAGACGTACTTGTTTAAAATTAAATAAGCTTTTAATTTGTAAGGTTTCGTAAATATATTTCTAGGAAACAATAATGCACTTGAGTCTATATTCATCTTTCTGCACACCAATACCTAATACCGCAGCGCCCATTGGTTGGTATTGAGTTTTTCCTAGAGGCGCTCGCAAATGACCAATAAATGGCGTCCGCTTAAAGTTTAGCTTTAAGTTCGGTTCCCGCTGCCATTCGCACTGCGCCGAATGTGCACCGTTCCGCTATAAAAATCCCTAACATGTTGAAAATCTGAGGATTCTCGTGTAATTGGACCTGCCCTTGTGAGACTGAGAACTTATAGTGCAGTGTAGGTTTCACGAGTTTTAACCAATCCACTGGTGGGTAAAGTAAGATTTAGATCGCGCGGCCAGCAGCCCATACAGCTGCCACGCACCCTTGAACGAGGCATCTTCTCATCTCTCTGGTTCTGAGTGGGTCCCTGGACGCACAAGGTACGTGGGCTTTATTGCTACGAATTGTCGTGGGTATTGGTGACTCATGAGAATTCATTAATAGGGGCAAAATTTCGATTTGTCACCGCCATGTTGGTAAATTTTACCAATAATTATGTTATTATCGATTGCAAACTTTGTTGTTGTATTTGTTACTTTTCTTACTAGAGATAGGTATTACCACAAAATATAGGTAGGACAAAGATAGATAGGTTATTGAAATTCACCGTTAATCACGTTGTCTTATTGTGGTTGGCCATAAGCCAGTAAATAGCTAAACATGTTATTTTTCAAAAAATCTAACCCTTTTAGTACCATGACTTTTTTACTGTCTCCGCATGGTTGCGGCCAATACCAAAATATTAATAACATAACTATTACCGTTGGACCAACTTTATCTCATAAAAATGTCTCCTCACTGCGAAAGTGGGGAACTTTAGCAAGTTCTTCCCCGGTTGGATATGAGTCACAATTTATGACCTCCAGTTTATCTATTAACGTGTTAGTTTGTCTGTGTGCTTCCACTTTGTAATCCTTTATTGTGGTTCTGTAGCTAAAGGGTAAAACGGGACCCTAATATCCGTATGTACGCCCATCTGTCAACAGACTATCTCAAGAACCGTGATAGCTGGACAGTTGGTGTTGATGTATACCTATATAATAGTTTCACGCTATGACAACTGATACTGAAAAGTAGAATAAAATAATTATTTTTAGGGGGTTCCCATACAAGAAACGAGATTTTGTCGTGTGTAACTTGTGCTCGAAACCGGCACACACTTAGTCGGTTTTTTTTCTAATTTCATAAAAATTATACATACCGCCGAATACCGTCCAATTGTTTTTTTTTATAAGGTTATCAAAAAGACAAACTTAATGAATTGTAATCAGGTAGAGTTGAAAGCCAAATGAGTGATGTTATAGTATGTTCACTTTACAGCATGGAAAACTGGTCTATAGGTCTCTCCCACTCATTTGTCACTACACAAATTTCGATAGTCGCAATGTCAAAATTGTCGCAATCAATCACAGAGAAGTACGTCTTCCAAACAGATTAGAACATCGTCTTCGCAAACTATAGAATATTATCTTTCACCCGACGCTTTGAAGAACTATTCATTCAATAGAAAATGAGAGAGATTGCAACTTTCTTAGAAGGACTTAATAATCGCGTTTTAAACACACGTTTAATTAAAAGTTTTTTTCGTTTTGCTTCTGCACTGCTCAGGTTTATTAACATATCCACTAAGTATACCTAAAGACATAATTACCTGTAAGCAATGAATTGCTCTATGTATGTGCTTGTGGCTAAGTGGCTGCGGCACGGGATAAACGGCCATAAGATTAAGTAACGCTTGACGCGGTCAGTTCGTGGATGGGTGACCATCTTGTCGTGACGGATTCCTCCGTGCTTCAAAAGGCACGATAAAATGATGGGTCCCGACTGTCTTCTGAATATTTTTGGCAGTCTGACCAATGGTACTCAGTAGTTAGACTAAAAGTTGACCCTAACGTAGTTGGGAAAGGGCTAGCCAGGTGATGATACCTAATTGATGCAGAAACTTAATCAAGACTTATGAACTCATTATTATCAATTCAGTCAAAAATGTACAAGATTGTACTAAAATGAATAAAAAAATTACAATGTGATTTTAAAATAGATTTTCTTTCATCAAATTCTACTGAATTACTAAATAGAATTATGTTTTTAGTTGGAGCTGTTTTAAATTCTTGAAAGTGTAAAATCATTTATCGGAGGTATTAAAGAAGTACTTAGCACCTAGTATTTATTTGAATAATGTCTTTCAGTTCTGAATCGTTTATTGCTTAGAACATTTTATTTTCTCACTTAAAGTAGGTAAGAGTACATTTGCCTATCTTTGCTCTTTGTGGAATTATTAAGTACCTATTTCTATAATCCCACTTATATTTGAACGTGAAAGTTTGTAAGGGGGTATGCGTGTATGTATGTTTATTACTCCTTCTAGCTGAAACTACTAGATGGATTGTGACATTTCACACAATTTCAATTCAAATCTATACTAATATTATAAAGCTGAAGAGTTTGTTTGTTTGTTTGTTTGAACGCGCTAATCTCAGGAACTACTGGTCTTATTTGAATAATACTTTCAGTGTTATATAGCCCATTTACCGAGGAATTATATGCTACTTTTTATCCGGGTACGCGCAGTAGTTCCCACGGGAGAGCGGGTGAAACCACTGGCGGAAGCTAGTAGTGCGGGAAGTAGTCCCCTTGGGCCCAGGTGAAGCCGCGGGTGAAGGTTAGTATCTGCTATGTTTTTTACCTATAACATACGCGTATTTGCCTAGTATGGGTTTATCAGAATACCAACACATAGCGAAGGAAAAATATTCCTTTCTAAAAGATTGTTCTAGGAACTCGATACTGACATAAATAGGTTTCCTTTATATCGAGATGTTTACTCAAACATAAGTATTAAGTAATTAATTAATTAAGTACCTTATGGTAATAGAAAAAAAACTTCAGCCTTTTAACGGAACGGACTGTTTACTACTCATCACATAAATAAATTAATGTTTACTCAAACACAGGACATTACGTCCACGTTCAATTTTCTAGGAACGCCGGTCCATAGCAGTATATACGCGTACCAAAGTACACACAAGACAAAAAGTGGTTGTATTTAATCAAAGTTAAATACTGAGGGCAATCCCTAGGGTACCCAACTGGTGACTTTTAATCCGAGGATTTCCGAGACCAGAATCGTCTCTCGTTCGACTGCCTGCATTCTTTAGCAGTTACAAAACGTAGTTCAAATAGTCTTTGTTCCGCTGAGTAAACATAAGCCTCTATTTGCCGAAGCTCCACTGTTTTGATTGCGAGTATTATCTAGGCGTTACAGATGTAACCGTTTGCAAATATTAAATTAAGCCTTTCACAATGAAGTTGTTAGGTCTAATGGTACTTTAATGAATAGTTTTTTGTTAAAATTAAGTCAGATTAAGTAGAATTTTAACTGTGAAAGTGCAGGTAAAGAAGTGTAACCTACAAAACAAAACTATTCAAGTATCTATTTTATTTTAATAATTTTATTATGCTGAGTGAGGAAGATTTTTGTCAAGTAGCATAATGCCAGCTGTCTCACTAAAAAAACTTCTCTAAAAAGTAAGAATGAATATTTCATTAAATGTTTTTTTTTTTTATTTTGCACAATACCAATCTTGAAAGTCACACGCAAAAAACATGAGCTGAAAATATTCCGAGCATTTTATGTGTTACTGATTAAAATTATCGAGCATTATACGCGCTCGTTCAGAAAAACCGTAAGGGGTAAATCATGTTAGAACCAATCCGTAACACATATACGTACCAACATCAAAAACATGAAGTATCACATTGAAAGGGGACCACGTTTAGCTGAATGTCGGGCAAATTACGTAAAAGTTTTTTCGTTTCGTACAAACTGCTCCTGGGCTGAATGTAGGGACGGCGGTAACTGGCAGATCGCCATACTTATCACGCGTTTCTTCGGAGCCGACGCATCGCACACGCTGGTCACGTACGCTAAATCTATATTTCTCGCGAGGCATGAATGTAAGCATGTTTTAAGAACATCTGCTTGCGATGTCTGGCCCTGGAAAATTGAAATGATATTAAACTTGTGTACTACATATGTTATTCCCCCAATAAAATACAACCACATCTCTATGTTGGTATACAATTCTCTAAGGCGTAACAACGCAATCGTATTGAACAAATGTGACGTTCTTTTTATCCAGTTCGCACAAATGCAATCGCGTTCAATATTTTTTCATCCCACGACGCAAAAAGAGCTGTATTTTTTTGACTTATTCGTGTGTCATTCTGTGGCATTATAATTTTGGAGGGTTTCTTTTATGAAAATAATAATACTAAAATTAAATTGAGAATTTGTTCAGTATAAACAGCAAATAATGAAAAACAATTGCACAAAAAAAATTGTGAAAGACAAAAATGAGAACTAACATAAAAAAAAGTTTACGCTATTTAAAAATCACAAACAAGACAGAAAAAAGAAGAGAAACACTTATTGCTTGTCTTATTCTCCGATCACTCTTTATTTCCGCGTGAGATTGCCGGCGGCGTATCTTCCATTGAACGGAAATTTATTCTCTCACGCCCGTTCCCAATATTCTATCTATCTATTGTTTAGTCTGCTAGAGATAGACTTATGAAATTTTGACAGTAACATCAAATTCCTGTTTTCAGCAAGCAAGACAGCAGATTGATAGAATATTGAACAGGGCCTGTAGACATTGTTTCACAAACTCTCTCATATTCCTGTTGGCATACCTGTTATTTACGTTAGTTATGCTCCCGAAGCCACCACAAATACTAACATGAATGTTAATGCTGACTTGTTAGGCGTTGTTTGAATGACTTTGCTTTCACACAACACTACGGAGAAGACTTAATTGCTGGAGCGGCAAAATAACTAGTAACGAGCAAATGGAGAATTATATTTGCATAGCAATTCCCAGCTAAAACTTAGATACAGCCGAATCAGACACAATGTGAAAATGTTTATTCGCAGCTCAAAATAGAACGCTGTCTTCGATAAGGTCAAAAAGACAGATATTACTTCGGTAAAGTTTATTTTTGCTGGAGATCCGTCTTGGCGTGTAAACGAAACTTGCCCGATAGTACAATACATATCTTTCTTTTTGCCGTCAAGATTCTCTATCTAGTTTCTTAAGTACCTTCCATTTTAGTGTTACTGCAGTGTTCGAAACATTTCGAATTCCAAAATCTAATTTTGTTCTTGGAATAAGCCACGTAGGAGCTAGGTTTGAGTAAAAAGTAGTCTATCTATTACGTGTCATCGCGATATTTTTTTCATCTTTAAGAATCTCAGCTTTGATGTAACTCATGAGAACAATAACAATGCTGAGAGTGTTATTATTATACTTTAAATTGGAAAAAAAGTATGAACCCGCGTCTGTCTCACTGTATAATCTATCCAAAATAGTTACGTTACTTTCGTATTAAAAGTGTATCTATAACCTAATAATAGAAACAGATTTTATTTATTATGGGTGTTATATTTTTATTTTAAAATTGCAGCGGTAATTGAAAAAATACACAAGTGTTTTAACCTCTATTTTTATTTATTTAGATGTTTTCCTCATCTGCCTATTTTTTTATGAATTAAATAACATATCCAGTGATGGAAACGGCCGAAAGTTATTTAAGTGGAAATCGAAATAAGAACCATTGTGTAATTCAATCAGACTGGAAAATTAAGAACAAAAGACGAACGGCATTTTTAGGATACTCGCGATTTTTAATGTCTGTGGTTAAATAAATGAATATTGCTACAGTATACAGTAAACTTTTGCCACGTGCCACATCCAGGTTTCTCTAGATGTAAAAGTTTGGAGTGTGGAATGATGAGGAATAGCATCTGCATTGTAAGCTGTTTCCTCCATTGCGGATGGAGCAGCATCAGTCCCACGCCTGCTTGTAGTGTAAAGGAAGGAGGAGGAAAATATATATCTTCTATCTCTTCTACATTGTCTGCCAGATATTGGCTATTGTCATTTGTCTGTACATTTTCTTGAGCTCCTGTAAAATGGTCGGCACTGATTTTATAGCATGAACCCGTTACTGACTGTCCTGATATAAGATGCAAGTATTTAGTTACTGTGCATACCAAAATTATAGACATTATTTTAATTAGTTCTGAAAATATGGCACGCATCAAAAAGCCATTACCAATAAAGTTAGTATCCACTCTAAAAACGTTTTCATATCGTTTTACAAAAGCATTAACATTCTTTACTAAACTGTTTCATGTACATATTATACTCTGTTAATTAACACCCGATCTGATATCAAGTTATGTTCCTAAATATGTTAAAATTAATTAACGTGTGCAATCACGAATATTTGATTTCATAGCCAGTTTCCTGTTCAAATAGTAGTTATTATCTGTGTTCGACCTTATATGAATATTTCAATTAAGCTCTCCATTAGTCTAGGAATTGACAGAATTCCGAGTTATTCGGATTGTTTTGTGGAACAAATAATCACACTAGCAAGCTTATGAAACTCATGTCTGGAATCTATTTCACATATCAACGCTATTATTGTCAAGAGGAAATATTTTAACGTATGCATGCATGTCTGGAATACCCAAAAACTTCTGATACAGCACTAGAGTTCATTCTTATCCCTGATTAGCATAGCTGCATATTTTGTCCGGTTGCGGGAAATATTTAGTTCAAGTATGTGGGTGAAATCGCGAGAAAGAGATGGTGTACTTATTATAAATCAACTTCAAGTAATTAAAACCTCTCTCAACTGAAATCTACAGGGCGATAAAAATATAAAAAAAACAAAGGAATTACACAACACAAGACAAGAAGAAGACATTGAAACTATCCAACTGTAAACTTTTTAATAGCTCTTTGTTGGCTATAAGGACTTTGGTCATCAAGTCCATTTTCATTATCATCAGACTTTTATCCTCCCACCGCTGAGCACAGGCCTCCTCTCACGCAAAGAAAGAGTGAGGGTTTATCACCACGCTTGTTCAATACGTATTGCTGATTACATACTTTTAATCCAAAATCTCAGGCACAGTGTTACTGGGCAGACTTATAGGAATTTCTCAGAAGCAAAACATAGTTTGGTTTTGTACTATTTTAGGATAGCACCTGTATCCTTTGTTTTGTATATTCTATAACAAAATTTTACAAAAACATTTTAGTCAAAAGTAAATCTAGAAATAACAATCCCCACATCCATTAGCTCGTTCACAATACGTATGATGTCCAATGGTTTTGTTGTCGATTTGCTTCTAACGAACGCCATGTACGATATTGTGAGAGGAACAAAGGAATAATGGCTTTGTCTTCTGTTAGCCTGCCCCTTTAGAGATCTACGTCTTTGTAAACATCGAGATGCAACCGCTAAGCTTCTTTCAAATGTCCTTTCTAGGCTTACGGAACGTAAATAGGAGGTATGAACAGGATTACATGTACTCTAGGTAGATGTAGGTACTCGTCATCTAACGGTTTGTTAGAAGATAGACGAGGTTTTACGTGTCAAAGTCAAAAATGTATGTGGGATATTCTAGCTGCGAAAAAATAACTATTGGAAGTGCGATTAACACTCTGTGCGACCCTGTGATTGAATTCTACACTAGGGTAGGTTGGTTCACTACCGACAGTGCGGTGGCAAAGAAAAAACATATAACATAGGTATCACGACAGAAAATAAAAATCAACATTGTTTTGTAAAGAATCATGTGAATATTCATCAAGTAAGGATTCCTAATGAAATTGAAGATCTTCTACATAACAGAGCCTATTCTTAAGACAATATGTGAAACACAAAGCCTTCTATTGTCTTACTGTGTAGTTACATTGACGAGTATTGAATAGACCACAGCAACTGTATAGAGGCCACCTGAGCTGAACACAAACTTAGGTCCAGTGACATAGCTTTGTGTTTGGCGCAATTGATCCATGGATAGATTACGCAGCATAGGTCAGTGGATAGATTGCGCAGCATAGGTCAGTGGATAGATTAGGCAGCATAGGTCAATGGATAGATTGCACGACATAGGTCAATGGATAGATTGCAAGCTCCGATAGACAGTTGCCACCTGTATAACAATGGTACGAGTGCATTCAGCTAGTCCGAATGCCTACACCAACATAGATAGTAAAAAGCATAGATGTCGATGAAGCCCATTCGTCAGTACATCTGTCAGATTCCGATGGTCAGTAGGTACTACCTATTCTGTTGATGCCTACTGGATTATTTCAAAGAAAAATATCGTGATGAAATCTGTAGTAGAAATTGCAATGCCTTACCATGATAACAGCCTCGGCCAAACATCATGTTGGGATGAAGACGATAATGATAGCAACGCGTGATTTTATTAATCATATAATCTTCCTCGTTCGAGATATGCGATCGAAGAGTGATCCGTTTCTCGTTTTATGAAAAATGAATTGGAAGCTTTGAGAGCCAAACCAGCTCCTGTATTGGTATTAAAGATCAATAATAACGAGCAGCCAGCCGCACGCTCAAGAGTTCAATAGCTACCTCGAATTCAACTGCCACAGGTTGTCTGGGATTACATAAAGCCGATATACAATATTCAATAATATTCCTACCAATGTACGATTCATAAAACGATTTCGATTGCCAAAATAGACGATGCTGAATAAAGTAATTTTGCTTTATTTTTATCAACACATTTTTATTATGATGAAACAACCATCCCATTCATAAAGTGCTAAAAAATTCTCGCAACATATGTTGGATCTCTCATAGAAATCCTTTCGTATAAACCCTGTCCTGACAATTATGAACCCAACAAAAAAATGTCAAATCGGTCAAGTGGTTCTCAAGGGTTCATCTGTCATACATGCGAAAATTGATTTATCATTGTGTGTATCACTGATGAAAAAAAGGCAAAAAATCAAAACAAAATTTTGTAAACTCACAAAATTTATTGCGTGGAAAAGATAATATCCCTATCTTGGATGCAGGGTATTGTTCGGTTCAGTAGGTCAAAAAATCACACGAATATGGCAAAATGAAATTACTTTTCCTGGAGAAATATTTTGTTCGGTCCATCTTTAACATTGTTTCAGTGGGTTTTTTGAGCAACTTGGGTCTTTTAGCTATTGTAGTTGCTGCTGGTACTTTATTGCCTTGTGACAATATAACATAACTTAATAGTAAAATTATATTACTTAAGGGAAAAGAAAGTTATTATAAGATCTTGCTATACGAAATAATAACGAAATTGGCTAGATAAAAGTAACTTTGTCTAGGTATCCCAAAACTAATTTCTAATTCCATACGCCTACAAATGTGATATTCCAATTTCGTTCCTTTTTCTTTCGGACTTTTTAAGTAGGAACTAAACTTATTTCCTATATTTTTGCGAAAATAATAAGCGAGTTCGGGAAAAAACGTATCGCAGTTTTGGACGCGTATTTTTTGCAAGGCTCACAAAATCCTACGAAACGAACAATAAGTACAAAAAAAGAAAAAGGAAAGATGTCCCGCGACAGCGTTGTAGCTTAAAAATTATTACAGAATCAAGGGTCGCGGTTTTTCTGAACAGCAACCCCTAAAGTCATAAACACACGAGTTTTGAATGTTAAGCGTAAGAACCGCAAAAAATATACATAGAAAGGAGATCGGACAAGAAGAGTCGCTTTCAATTCATTCCTCAGGGGAAATAACACCAACATGAGTTTACAAAATTATCTTCGGCTTTGGAAGGAAACGAAGGTGGAAACGTTATAGTAATGGTACTCACGAGATCAGTACTATACATGCAAAATATTTACTATGCCCCCTCTTGTAAGTTACCAGCGGGGTAATTGTCTAATTTTGACAGGTAGTCTTGCTCTTCCTTTCAGTAAAACTAGTCTTCATGATGGGGAATTAATAAAGGAATAATAATGTATAAAGGAAGAATAGATTTCGTGTTCTGAGCTCGTCATCAGAGGTTTATGTTAAGCAACTGTAAGTTCAGCACCTGAACAAATTATTTTTGCTTGTTTTTCCTTTGTCAAAAAAATAAATAGCTCGGTCTTCGCGTTTATTAACTGACAGCAGGTCTTGCTGTGACGTTTTTTGACATTTTAAGTTAATTACATCGCTCAAAGTCTATCGTTCGCCAAGACTGACGATTCGTTTTAAACGGACAAACTCGAGCGCTTACGCAATTACCTTGCTGGGTCCACACAAGTTCTCTGGAGACCAATGTTCAATTACTGCGGTTTGGAAACGCTCTCTGTGGTCAACGCTGGTCCAATCACATAGGTATTAGCACAATTTACTTCCAGTAAGTTGTCCTTTACAGATGAACGCCTGCTAGAACATCTGACTTTGTAACAGGATTAGAAATAGATGTAAGTAAGCACGCCTATTAAAAATGTATGTTTCATCCTTGTTTGTAAAAAATATACAGACATAAAAACATACCTACCTAGGGACTTGTAATTAATTAGCGCCAGAATTGGGACTTGATAAAACATCTATGATAATGTAGATTTGAATAACTAATAGTTTTCCATGACATAAAAAGTAGTGTACCTAACTAATTTTCAATCTTGTGGCACTTAAGAAATATACAAATAAATTGTAATAGAAAATTATGCTTTATACATATAAGACAAAGGCATGAGGCAGTTTGTTGATTCGAAAACAATTTCACACTTGCAACACTTTTCAACTGTATCTACATGCAAAAATAAAAAGCATATCGGGTGCTTGGCCGGATCTCACTCACAGTGCCCGCGAACACAATGTGAGACACTGAGCTAAATTGGAGCTTTGAACCGGCTATTTTCCTGAACAGCTACCCCACTTTTCTTTAAAAGAACCAATTAAAAATATAAAATTAAGCCTCTCAAACCAATCAAGCAAGACATTTATTCACTTAATTAAACTCAAGGTACACAAAAAACATGAACGGTTAATTTTACATTTATAAAAAAAAATATCGTTAAATGTTGGCAAAGCTTGCTAATTAACAAGGGGTAGAGGGCGTCGATTTCCTGGTAGATAACTCAATTAACATTCACTAAAAGCTTGCTAACACGAGCCTGCCAAACAGGTGGAAAGTCAATTTTATCCCTTTGCAAAAGTCTCGAGTACCACGTGACGGCGTTAAGAAAATTTATAGCTGTCAATTGTTTAATTTGTATAACGTCTTAGTGTGAAGCGAACGCTACCTACCCTTAGTAATTACCATAAAGCTTTTTTGGGCGATCGCCAAATTCGAGAAGAGGGAAGAAAACATAAGGTGCCGAATTTACGATTTTTACCAGCACAAGTCAAGATGTCTCGAGTGTCTTACAAAATCGATTAAATTAACTGGTATTGAAGTCAGGAAATATATTTGCCATAGCAAAAAATACAATGCAAACTTCCCAGTTTCGCAAGTTTTAGTCGAATTGGTAGTAATTGACACGTACGGCTCCGCCGGCAGCGTGGAGGTTCCCGCCTAACCAGACGTCTTACCGATTAGTATTGATCGTGGTGAGCGTGTAAACTGGGAAAGCAACTAATTATACACTACATAAATTCCAAATATAAACTGGAACTGGATGTAGCAGTTTCTAGTTTGTTTCACTAACAATACAGTTATTCGCTGAGAAGTTTTCTGTGGGAGTTATCATGGAGTATGTTAGAACATCCTTCTAAGTCGTGTGGAATATTCTAGAATGTTGTAATTATTCAATTAATAATTTACTAGCTTCCGATATTATTACTACCGAGTTCCATCAAAATCCATCGTGTAGTTTTTGCGTGACGGAGTAACAAACATACATATAGCCTCAAATTTTCGTATTTTTAATATTAGAAGGAAATAGGATAGTGATAGTAGGAGGTACACGAAAAAATAAAAAGATCTAGAAGAAGTAATTGCATTTACTTGAAAAACATCGCAGATATATTATTGAAAGAATAAAGGCGTGACCATAAAAACATTACAATAATAATATAAGGAATACCTTAGAATAATATTGTATGTACATCATAAATCCCGTAAATAAATTTGAGTACCTAAAATTTATTTTCATACTTCATGTTTTTTACCTGTTTAGTACTCGCAGATTGGACCTCGTAATGGATTTCGCCTCCCTTTTTTCTGAATAGGTACTTAGGTACCATCAGTGTGGCCGTTGAGTATCCCGATGCCAATATAATTGGTTTTCGTATAGAATTCAACCTTAAGTACTGCGAAAAACGTCGGAAAGCCAGATTATATCTTTATGTGTTGAATAGAACAAACCTCAGCGGCGTGTGTATAACTGAATTGAAAAAAAATGATTCAGATTTGTGACGTTTGACTTTTAAAACTTATGACTGACGGTCCCGCCTTTTCCTTCATTAGCATGTACGTGGATCAAGATAAACCCTAGAATAATAACTCAAAACTTCCGAACAAAATAGCTATAATTATGTGTTCTGAAACAACCTTCATGTCTTATGGCAATATCGGAGCACTTATTATATCAGGTAAGTGATTCTTGTCTAGGAGTTTTAAAAGTCGTAGAAATCAAACAACGTTTCCTCCAGTTTAAATATTCTATTCACTTTACACATTTCACATTTGTCTCAAAATGGAAGCGTGCTTCCAGTCCTCGTTATTACAAGTTACCGCCAAAGGTCGCTTTCAGACAGAACTTTTAGCTAACGGGTACCACGGAACCCTTATAGCTTCGCCATGTACGGCGGTCTGTCCGTCTGCGGCTTAGCTCCGTGTCTCTTTGTAGGTACTATCAAGCTGTAATCTGGCTGGCTTCTGCAAGTCTACGACACGTGCTTTGCCTGTAAATGGGTAGGTATCTTATAAGTACTCCGTATTCATTCACGTTTTGAAATAAAACATAATCTTCTACTGAAGGTAAGTCTTTGTTTAAACAATAACTTTGCACTTTAGGTATACAGGGTAGTGTTAGAAAAATAGTACCTGTATTTCTTATGTTATTTAAAATCTCATCTAACTTTATTGAAGGTATGTTGGAACGTAAACTTTTCTGTAGGTAGGTCGCAGAATCCAATCAACGTGTACGAGCTCCCGCAAGTATGGAGTTGTAGGCGAGTATCGAACCTGCTGTATGTACCTACCCTACAATAATACACATATAAAATATTCCATAAACTTAGTTCCCGTTTGCTGCATTCACGTCAAAACTTCAGTATGTGTATTAAATGTTGTGAAACAACTTGTGTGACACAAAGTTGTTGGGTCAACGTTTATCGGGTTACAGATATCAAAATAGAAGAAATTCTGTCCGAAGCGCTGGAAAATTGACACAAGTGTTTTCTTAACATTTCACAGCTAAGATATTCTGTTCAACTTGTTTGTTTGTCCATAACAATACGTACTAAGTAACTAGCATGATCTGATTGGGGAATTCGGACACGATTCGGCAATGTTGTCTAATTGACTCATAACTCATATTGTATATGACTGTCATCCTATGACATACCAGAGTTTGACCTAGTTGGGTAGCTAATAATTATATCATAAGTGAATAGTCTGGTATTGTAAGTTCTGCCAATATAGACGTAAACACAGTAATACGTACCTAAGTTAGTTAAGACTTTGATAAGGAATTGCGCCCGTCTCCGTTTAAAATTAAACGGTATTCGTTACGGAGCGCCGAGATGAGCGATTCAAAACAACTGCAGTTCTCTTGCATATTAATTTGCAATTTCTTGCATTTCTAAGATGTTACATTTATCTGGTAATATTGTGAGATAAAGATATTTATTTTAAAGGACTGTGAGACGTCGCTGTAAACTGGCAATTAGTGTAAAAGTGTATATAATATGGAGTAGATGGGATGGAGTGTCTTCGCTAGCTGACTGGTAAATAGCTACTTAGTGGAGCGAAATTCTAAGATTCTCATTAAATTTTTAGTTCGCATGCTCGTAATACGAGTTCCATGGAAAATAATGGAATTTTTTAATGCGGAGATAATGCATAAACTTGATTTTTTTTCCATGCATTATCTTTGCCCCTGTCTTACTTAAGTCTTGGTGAATTAAAATTACACATATTTTTTTTTTCAAAAAGGCTCTCGTCCATAAGGTAGTGGTGGAAAAATCTGCCTCTCAAGCCTCTTAAAGCTCTAAGCTTGATCAATTCAGTGAATCATGTAATACGGAGTACTTAATAGTTATTACATAGTTAATACACTGATACTCAGCTGCATCCAATTAAACTAGAAGCTAACCTTAACATAGTTGGGAAAAGGCGAATCTATGATAACCCCTATGAAGCTTGAGTCTGCACATGTTATCTTTTAATCTTTAGTTTAAAGAATATCTTTCTTTTGCACTTGCCTCCGTAGTGAGTTACACGAGTATAACGGCCCGTTTCACAGGTGCCAGATAAAGTTCTGGATAGCTATCTGATAGATAGTGCCATAGAAATATTTTTAATTTTGATTACTTTTCACGATCTTTCAGACTTTCAGAAACTGGCCGTAGCTAATCAAAATTAAAAACATTTTTAAAGCGTTATCTCTCAGATAACTATCTACAACTTTATCTTGAACCTGTGTAGTTGGGCCTAAGTAATATGTGAAACTTTACGTTTACACACGTACCCGTTTCGAACAATTCTGTGTTTCTGCATAATGTTTGAATGCGACATGCTTTTGCTAACAAACTTTTACATGTATGTATATAGATATAGGAACGTATAACTACAGTGTCAAGTCGATCAACAAATTCTATATGACAAATTAACTGTATGACTTTGTTGTATGAGGTCAGGTGGACACGAGATAGGTATAGATTAAGTATGTACTACATATTTGGGCCTTTTTAGGGTTCCGTACCCAAAGGGTAAAACGGGACCCTATTACTAAGACTTCGTTGTCT
>NWSH02000085.1:3517685-3541246 GCA_002382865.2 Heliothis virescens
CAACGGGAGTTATGATGCCACACACAGACTGACAGACAGACAGACAGACAGACAGACAGACAGACGGACAGACAGACAGACAGACACGTCAAACTTATAACACCCCTCTTTTTTCGTCGGGGGTTAAAAAGTAACTTCCAGTTCATGCACGACACCGCACTACCAGTGTCACATTCCATCTTAAATATCAATACCATCTACATTTAACTTGACATAAATAGTACTTCACTGAATTGCTAATAACTTGCAAACATCTAGAAATTTCACCTCATTGCTCTCCGCGCCATCACTTTCATAGACATTTGTCACACCCAAACTTGCACATGCTTGCGTCGCCGCGTCGTGCCGCGCTACACACTCGACACTGCTGTTGCTGCGCACGCTCACCCAGGTTCGAGGGTGCGGGCGTTGCTGGTGTGCTCGCGCCGCGCCACCGTCCCATGTCGTCGTTTTTGAGATATTTCTTCAGGGTAGCGGATTCCGATATAGTTTCACCTTCCATCTGTTTCTTTTGTCTAAACGTATATCACTCCGTGAACTCACTAGGTTTCGGTTGCAAGTACTTTTCCATGACGTCAACAATGTGTAAATGTTTTGCTTTCAGGTTTAACACACACAAATTGACTAGAATTTCAGACACTCCCCATCACTGTTATTAACGCAGGCACTTGTCATTCCTTAGGGATATTCTTAACTAAAAATATTGTTCTGTACATTCCAGGTACAACCGCCAGTCACCACTGTGGACTTTGAACTCGGCAATTTTACTAATCCACATTATTATAATATTTTGTCGTTCTGTCATTTATTTAACATCATACAATTACATTTTTAAGTATTTCATAAAAAATAAAATAAACAAAACATTTAAAAATATAAAAATAGTGTCCCACCGGCATCGGGAAGATGATAACATTTATTATTGCTATTCACAAATCACGTATCACGCGTAGCATCGTCTGTCCTCGTCGTTACTGAAAGATATGCGAACTGCTGGGAGTATCGAGAGCACTAGCAAACACGAACTCAACGGATAGGCGTATATTCGAACACTGACGACGGCTTGCAACGAACAATTTACTGTGGGAATTTTTCCATATACCCACTATTATCAAATACACCCATTAAAAGTGTCTAGGGATCAAGAACTTTATGCGGATCTCTAGCGATTTTTATGTGGCTTTATAATAAACGTAATTTCTATAAGTAGGTTCTTTTTGGTAAATTTCATCATTTAAAACAGGAACAGTCAATCAAATTCAAGTAAATCTCATGGGGTGGCCGCGCATGGTTCAATCTGCTCCCCCAAAAGCGCGATCTGCGTCACCAAATGGTCACCAATTAATGGCACAACTTCTGACGTCACCGGGAACACAATCCGTTTGCGAACGTTATGATCAGCGTTGTCGCTCTTGTATAGGTCTTGTTAGCCATCAACGCAAGTGCTAAAACCAAATAACCTGACACGGCTGCTTTTTAGGGTTCCGTAGTAAACTAGGAACCCTTATAGTTTCGTCATATCTGTCTGTCCGTCCGTCTGTCCTTCCGCGGATATCAGTGACTGTTAGCGCTATAAAGCTGAAATTTTGTACCAACAGGTATGATATCGACCATGCCAACAAAGCGCAAAAATAAAAAGACTTCAAAAACTTGTTGTATTTTGTCTAGTTGTAGGTAATAGATAAGTTCATTTTTTTAGATAATGGTATGGGACCCTTCGTGCGCGAGTCTAACTTACACTTGGCCGGTTTTTAAATCATCTTTCACAGATGTGAAAGGCCATTGATTGAGGCAGGTGACTTTCTCACACAACTTAACAGTAGGAAGATATTATTTACAGTTATTCAAGTTCTAAAACTTAGAAACCAAGTTCGACAAAAGATAGGTAACAGTTTGATTAAATAAAAACATCTGTTCACAATTAACTCCAACTTTCTTCGACCGTTTAAATATCATTTAGATTTTTTATTCCTAAAACGCTTGATCCACAAAGGATGGAACAAAAAGTGGCTGATACGAAACTTTCCGCTGTGTAGTTTAAAAAAAGTTTTCGTTTAACCGACCAATTACGTAAACTGTACCACTTAAATGTAGATAGGTACCAACAGGAGTACTTTTTATCCTCGTAAAAATAAAAATACTTACTTGAATTTTTGGTGACTGTACTTTTTTTATAAACCCACATACGTAATCCTAAAACTGACACCCAATAGTACGTACCTGTACTCAGATATATGTATTTTAGGTGTACAGACAATAGCAGGTCAACGTATACGAATCTGTCAAATTTTACCAATCAAATATTTACCTACCTCGATTGTGATAAGGTTGAAAATCGAGTGCAGAAATTTGACAGATTGTGGTAGCTTGATGTGCTGTCGTCTGTACATCATTTTAAATATCAATTATGATAAAACGAAAAAACTTAAAAAATATTTCAATTTTCAGGAGAGAAGGAAATTTCAAACCTCAACGTAATTGAAAGGCAAAAGTTAAGTGACCGTCACAATACATAAATTAAGGAAATTTTTACATCGTGAAGTCGCCGAAGCTCACAGGAAAAAAACCATGGAAATTATACTATAAAAACCTTTTAAAATAAAAAAGCGAGTACGAAAAAATACATTCACAAAAGCGAATGCAGGTGGAAATGTTTTATTAGGGAAACGTTCCTAATTTACCAATAAACTGTATTGAAGAAAACTCGGTTCCTCTTTTACTCGAAAGATTTTCACAGAAGTAACATTTTTCCCCTATTCTTCTCGTCTTATGGTTGGAACGGACTTATAGAATTCTGACTAACTTAGCCTTGCAATAAATGCTGTCATTGTAAATGTTACAAACAGTTCTTCTCAGAACAAATGTTGCAGATCAGTACTTATGAATTCTACAAATTTTATAAATAGCTATAAAAAGTTGAAGAGGTTGTTTGTTTATTAGAACGTGTTTATACCAGGAATATTTAACTCATAATTAGCCTATTTATCGAGAAAGGTTGAGGACTGTTATCCGGGTATGTGGAGTACTTCCATGGGACACGGGTGAGACCTGTAGCGAAAGCTATACATGATAAAATTTAATTCGTTTTAATCCCTGAAGGAGGTGAAACTGAACAATTTTTCCTAGGGCACATAGGAAATACCGAAATATGAAAAAGAAAACTGGATCTTCCATACAAAATTGACGATTAGCTGATTGATTTACTATGGGAGTTCCAATTTTTTTGTTCAGATTTCGATCTATGTTCCTTGGGAAAAGTTGTTCAGTTTGATGAGCACTTCCACCTCCTTCAGGGATTAAAACGAATGAAATTTTACCGTGTATAGTAAAAGTTCTATACATCACCGAGTCTCGGAAACTTAGAATGTATTTTCAGTCAATCTGTTACGTGCACCGCTGTCATTCATATGTGTGATATTCACACAGCTCATACAATAAAACTGTAGTATTCAAGTTATGTGCCCATTTCGTCACAAGCATATCGTTTACTGTCTCTCAATTCAATATTACTCCTCAAGACTTTATTGGTCGTCAAATAGAACTGAAAACTTTAGGATCGTAGACTTGCACTAGCGTTTTAGGTGCCTGGGTAGTGGAAATATCTCCATCAGACTTGGCACCTCTATCGTATAGCGTCGCTTAAGCAGGTTACGTGCAAGTTTCAGTTTAACTAATTAGATCGCATAGTGTTTTAGATGCACCGTGAAACATCTGCATATTTAATAAATAGACGCTGCTTTTGATGTTTTAAATAGATTCAATTTGATTATAAAATGGATTCTGCAAAATTGATGACGTAGCCGGTCTTAGCACGGACCAGACATCACAGGTTTGAATATGAAAACTCTAAGCGATTTTAGATGCTTCAATAATTTATAGCAAAAGGAAGTCCCAACAAATTTCAATTTTATAGTTGAAGAGCAGACGTCCAAATAAAAATCTAACTTAGACGCGGAAATAAATTCATTTTTTCCACTTCAGGATTTAAAATATACAATAATTTACCTAAACGCATGAAATATACAAATAAAGAAAATATTATTTTCAATAAATAAAAACGATTTTAAGTAAATGAAACCTAAAAAGATAAACTAGTGCAATAATTTATAGAACTGGTTTATATGTGTGCAGTATGTAAAATTATTAATGTTAATGTAAAATAACTATAATATCTGTTTTACTTATAATACTGTATACTGAGACCATGCCATGGTTATTTGTATTTAAAATAGTTATACCAACTATTGCACATTACATTATGTAAGCAATAAAGTATTGAGTTTAAATATTCAAAGAAAAGTAAGTATGNCATTTTAAATATCAATTATGATAAAACGAAAAAACTTAAAAAATATTTCAATTTTCAGGAGAGAAGGAAATTTCAAACCTCAACGTAATTGAAAGGCAAAAGTTAAGTGACCGTCACAATACATAAATTAAGGAAATTTTTACATCGTGAAGTCGCCGAAGCTCACAGGAAAAAAACCATGGAAATTATACTATAAAAACCTTTTAAAATAAAAAAGCGAGTACGAAAAAATACATTCACAAAAGCGAATGCAGGTGGAAATGTTTTATTAGGGAAACGTTCCTAATTTACCAATAAACTGTATTGAAGAAAACTCGGTTCCTCTTTTACTCGAAAGATTTTCACAGAAGTAACATTTTTCCCCTATTCTTCTCGTCTTATGGTTGGAACGGACTTATAGAATTCTGACTAACTTAGCCTTGCAATAAATGCTGTCATTGTAAATGTTACAAACAGTTCTTCTCAGAACAAATGTTGCAGATCAGTACTTATGAATTCTACAAATTTTATAAATAGCTATAAAAAGTTGAAGAGGTTGTTTGTTTATTAGAACGTGTTTATACCAGGAATATTTAACTCATAATTAGCCTATTTATCGAGAAAGGTTGAGGACTGTTATCCGGGTATGTGGAGTACTTCCATGGGACACGGGTGAGACCTGTAGCGAAAGCTATACATGATAAAATTTAATTCGTTTTAATCCCTGAAGGAGGTGAAACTGAACAATTTTTCCTAGGGCACATAGGAAATACCGAAATATGAAAAAGAAAACTGGATCTTCCATACAAAATTGACGATTAGCTGATTGATTTACTATGGGAGTTCCAATTTTTTTGTTCAGATTTCGATCTATGTTCCTTGGGAAAAGTTGTTCAGTTTGATGAGCACTTCCACCTCCTTCAGGGATTAAAACGAATGAAATTTTACCGTGTATAGTAAAAGTTCTATACATCACCGAGTCTCGGAAACTTAGAATGTATTTTCAGTCAATCTGTTACGTGCACCGCTGTCATTCATATGTGTGATATTCACACAGCTCATACAATAAAACTGTAGTATTCAAGTTATGTGCCCATTTCGTCACAAGCATATCGTTTACTGTCTCTCAATTCAATATTACTCCTCAAGACTTTATTGGTCGTCAAATAGAACTGAAAACTTTAGGATCGTAGACTTGCACTAGCGTTTTAGGTGCCTGGGTAGTGGAAATATCTCCATCAGACTTGGCACCTCTATCGTATAGCGTCGCTTAAGCAGGTTACGTGCAAGTTTCAGTTTAACTAATTAGATCGCATAGTGTTTTAGATGCACCGTGAAACATCTGCATATTTAATAAATAGACGCTGCTTTTGATGTTTTAAATAGATTCAATTTGATTATAAAATGGATTCTGCAAAATTGATGACGTAGCCGGTCTTAGCACGGACCAGACATCACAGGTTTGAATATGAAAACTCTAAGCGATTTTAGATGCTTCAATAATTTATAGCAAAAGGAAGTCCCAACAAATTTCAATTTTATAGTTGAAGAGCAGACGTCCAAATAAAAATCTAACTTAGACGCGGAAATAAATTCATTTTTTCCACTTCAGGATTTAAAATATACAATAATTTACCTAAACGCATGAAATATACAAATAAAGAAAATATTATTTTCAATAAATAAAAACGATTTTAAGTAAATGAAACCTAAAAAGATAAACTAGTGCAATAATTTATAGAACTGGTTTATATGTGTGCAGTATGTAAAATTATTAATGTTAATGTAAAATAACTATAATATCTGTTTTACTTATAATACTGTATACTGAGACCATGCCATGGTTATTTGTATTTAAAATAGTTATACCAACTATTGCACATTACATTATGTAAGCAATAAAGTATTGAGTTTAAATATTCAAAGAAAAGTAAGTATGTTAAGGGCATGGACATATTGGACATCCATCAATAAATTAACCTTGGCTACACACTTAACGTCACAAACCCATCCAATTACTATTTCTATTTCCTTATAAACCACATTACGGAACTACAGTTCTTATTAATGTAGTGAATAAAAATAAAAGGGACTTGCCTACATCGGACCGCCGATAAAGCCTTTGAATTTATTTGAATTGCAAACACGAATGGGTTGTCCAGCTGTGCATAGCTGTGCCATGGCCTTTACGCAGTTTGTCAGACAGTCAAAGGTGGTCTCGATAAATTGGATTATCGGGAGCCGTGGACATGATGGGTATACGACGGCTGTCCCAAACAATTGTTTTGTTATCTGATACATTTGTATGTACCCCTGTGTAGGCGACACACGGCTTTGTTGTCTGGGAAGCCCAATCGACGTGCCTGGCTTTTACTGGTATTCCAACTAATAGGGGATTTCTACAAACTACCTATCCATTGGTTGTGTTTAGAGATTTATTTTTGACCCCCTTACAATTCATGTCAAATCCTTATCTGAGGTTAATGAACCAAGAACATAATGTGTTCTTGAGATTAAGTATTCAATCAGATTTATATTGTTATCTCAATTTTAATTTTAAATAATTTTAATTTTAAATTTCTTATTTTACTCGACCATTTATTTCCACTTAAATATTCATTGAAGAAAAAGTTTTGGTTAACACGAAAATAGTTTTTCACCTAGACTCAAATCTAATTTGTTGGGATAAAAAGGTTTTAAAAATTTCGATTAGGTACTTATATAAAATGCGAAAAGTAGAATTACTAAAAGAGAAAGCATAAGCTGGCTAGACTTATTTAAAGTAAAATTCACTTCATTGTTATTTCTATGTTGAAGTAAAGTCAAGCTTATGCAAAGATTTATCTGGCTGAAGTTGCGAAGCCGCGGCGTCCACATTGTCGTCTCATCTATATTGAGTTGGGCGTCCGATGCCGGCTCGGGCACAACTAGCCTGCCAGCGGCCATGTTCACTGCATTTTGGAATTCAATTGAGCTGACTTCGGGAGTTTTCTCTTTAATTCGCTCCAACCATCTTGTTACACTGCTAGGAGCACGCAAACTTCGCCTTTCTCATTTCCAATAAAAGGATATAACTACTATTTTTTTTAACTTTCCCTAGCTTTCCACGTCATGAAAGTTATCTAATTAATTGAGATAAACTTTGCTTAAGAAAATGTTTTGTTAAGTAGGAGCTACTCCTAAATTACAGTAAACAGCTTCTTTGAACTAAGCAAGTAATTTTTAATCGAATTGAGAAGAAAGTAATTGTGGTTTAATTCTGTTAATCGAGGCCATTAAATGGCGGTATCACGGCAGTACCGCCGCTGCCCCTAATGGCCTTTTACCAACGCATTTACCTAACGAATGACCTAGGACGGCGCGCGTCCTCCCGGCTCGCATCAGCACGTTGCTACGATTTAAACCCCAACATACGAGTCCCGGGAGCTCCGCCGACCTACCATACAAACCCGCTCATAATAATTTGCTACAACGAAATTGAACGGCTTACACACAACAACGCTGCCGACACGATAATGAACAAAAAAAAGCTGAATATTATTATTTCACTTTATGGGCCACGTGACAAATAAGTATAACAGAGTTCTGACAAATATTTACATTTGTTTAAAATGAATGAATGGCAAAATATTAGTGGTATGAAACAAAACACGCAATTAATCCATGAATGCCAGTGGAGTCACGCAATGGGCCAGCAAACAGTCACCTAGGAACATATACAGCTCGACTGAATGTAGTTCAAGATCCTAGCGCCCCTGATATGTAGGTACATATTGTAGGTACCTACCTACCAGTAAATTGGCAGTATAGTAAATACAAAATAACACCCCGCGTACTTCCTTTAAAAAAAATGTAGTGCGCTTATCTCGGAACTCTGGAATCGTACTGTTAAAATCCACTAAAGCCGGAACAAACTTTTTTATACGATTGCAGTTTCCTACCATTAAAAGGAACTTTCAAAGTACCTAGGTATATGACCGTTCACCAAGTTGTAGTTGCGATCACATCGAAATAATTCAGTTTCGTTGAATGTTGTATAGGCGTACTAATTGGTTCTACAGAACTTGGTTATTATGAATCAGAATTTGACATACTACAACTTTCATGATTCTTGTAAGACAGACTATCAAGGAGAGGAGTATCAAGACATTAAATTGAGCCCAGCATTCTTGACTTCGAAAGTTCAAATCAACTTTTGGGATGAAGTTTGTGTGAAAATACCTACTTTTAGGCTAATTAATATTGCAGTGGCTTAACTTCGCCGTTCAACACGAACCCTAATCATGTTTTATTGGTATAAGGATACTTTAATTTTGAGTCTAGTAGAAGTAGGACAAATTCCTTTTGATTATTTGAAACGGTTGCAAATATTGGAATGTGAGTCAATAACGTTTCAAGCTCGTATCGTTTATATTGGAAATCATCAAATAAAGTGTCCATTTATTATTTCGAGTACTTTTCTCACATGCCACATTTTATATCGCGGGTTGGAGATATTGTTTTGTTTCTATCGTTTTTGGTGTTCAACTTGTAATTTATTTGCTATATAGTTGAAAACTAAGTATATCGTTTATACTATAGAATATTGTAGCATATTCTGTGATATTCAGAAAATTGCCTGCTGCAGAACATTTTGGAAAAATGTAATGCAAATCTGTTACGAAATATAAAAAATTGGGCATTATTACCATTATTTTTAGATTTTGCTTATCTTATTCAATTGAAACTTTTTTTTCTTTAAGCCCTTAATCTTAAGATAAAGCTTCTTAAAAACAATGCATAAAACTCATATGTTATCCAAAACTTTTTATCAAATGCAATTTTCCAAAACAATGCTTTCAAAAGTTTGATTTACCTGAACTTAAATTAAAAAAATATAAGACGCCTTCAAGTTTTGAGTCACTTTCATGAAATATGGCTATGCATGCTAAGATAGAATTGCTTTGCATCGCCTATAAGGCGCTTGAGAAGCTGAGAAACTTTCAGGCCTCTGCCCCGAAATTCGCAGGCAGCGTGACGGAAGCGACGGCGGCGCGGGAGCGGGGCGGGCAACGCAGGTTCTCGAAACCAGCTGGCAGAGCGCGCGGCACTATAGCGGCGTATTGTTATAGTCGTGGTTGTGTCGTCGAGATACTTGTTTCTACATAAGAACGAAATGTCTGAATAACGACGACAACATCTTTTTCATTTTAAAATGTATTAAATCAATATCATCAAAATAAATTTTACAACACTACAGTGCAGACACACGGTCACCGCTTGCTGGAATGCACCGCTCGTTACCCGCACCCGCACCGCTGCCACGCCAGTTTTCGAGGGTCGGTCTTAAGATCCAACCGCTCCCACGCCGCCGCCGCCCTGCTGCCCGCAAGATTCGAGGCAGACGCCTTAGGGTGCGTCCTGTGTGAGCGACCTGGACGCGGACGAGAAACGACGCGCCGCGAAAAAAAAACGAGCAGTCGATTTCGTGTAACGTAGCCTACATGAAGTGCCACAATACGTCATCGCACAGCGTAATTTTGTTTCAGATCGCTTCCCATCGCATTCGCCTTGATTCGTTCACACAAGACGCACCGTCAGGGTAAAGATTGAACACAGTTTCAATCTCTTCAATCCTTTTAGCATAAAGTAACAACCAAAAGTTCAAATCGATACCTCCCACGTAAGTTGTTGTAACCCACAATATACATGTTTTACGTTTTTTAACCAAACCGCCTATTTTTGCCTACTTTTTGAGCTAAGAGTAAAAAAACTAAAAATATATATTTTTAAGTATACGATTTTTTAATTTTAGCACATAAAGTAGGCAAAAATAGGCGGTTTGGTTAAAAAACGTAAAACATGTATATTGTGGGTTACAACAACTTACGTGGGAGGTATCGAAATAGCTATACAAATAACAACTTTTGAAATAGAGCCTCGACTTTCTTAATAAATCTCTAAAACCTATGGAGATATAGTAAAGAGGCGAAAGATGCGCTCTTTGCGAGATTTAAAAGCGATATTCGATTCAATATTTTGAATATTTCAGAATTACATTTCATATTTTATGATAATATATGTTTAGGCATCATATTTTGTGTACAAGTTTATGATATTGATTTAGGGCGGAATAAACTAAATAAACTACGTTGAATTCAAGTTAGTATTGGTTAGCATCGTATAAATGTCGCAGTCGAATTGCATAATCCGCCGTATTACATTACCGCTAGCCATTATCAAAAGCAGGGCCGTTTTGTATTACGATTAACCGGATTTATCGATCAACGATTAGCCGGATTGAATACAGCTGAATGAAATTGCGCCGGAATGTGTTCGGCGCTATACGTTCTTTAATGCGGCTAGTTGTAATGTCAAAGAGCTTGTCGCTAACCGCTTCTTTGTTCTTACTTACTTCAGTAACCATAATTTTCGAAATCCCGAAATTTTGTTTAACATAATTATATTTAGTTTAATGAAATCTCCTAATTTTACATGACCTAAATTCAAATGTCCTAGGTATTGTGTTAAATAATATCCTAAAAAAATTGCTGAAAGTTAGGTTATAATGACAGAAACGAATTGCGGTAAATCCGACTTCACGCAGTCTTGTCTGCCCTACCCCTAAAGTGTAATTCAAAATCGCGTAGGCGCGGAGGGGCGAGGCGGGCCGCGAGTTGAGGAGCAGGTGGTTGTAACACTCGCCACCGCGGCTGAGGCTGGCCGGCACCGCCGGCCAGCAAGCCGAAGCTGCGGTGGTGAGCGTTAAACCTATCTGCGACGATAAACTCGCGTGGGACCGCCGGAGCCCCGCAGCGCCGTAGCCGTGACAGAAATCATGCCTGCTGCAAAAAACTACAAGTTCACAATCTACAATTTAGTCTAACTTTTACTGAAAACTGTTTTGTTTTTTTAATTAAACCTTGTTTTATTTTGTTAACACATGGTCACCCTACAATGTGCGGCTGAACGTGAGCCGCCAAAGTGTAGAACGTATCGCAATGACAATCCAGCTAAGCGTTAATCCGCCGTAATACATAACCGCCCTGCTTTTGATAACGGCTGGCGGTAATGTAATACGGCGGATTATGCAATTCGACTGCGACATAAACATTGAACAACTATAAATACCTGTAACCTCTGAATGGACATTTCAGTTTTCATTCAGCCTATTTCGGAGCACGCGTATGGTGTAAACAAGAGATAGTGAATACGCTTGCATAGCCGGCCTTTTCAAATTCTTTTTTTGTTTATCCATTATTAAGTTAGAAGTTTAAGTTTATCTATTTATAACATTGAATTTTATGACGTTGCACAGGTGTATCAGCCTAATCCTCCAATATTATAAATGCGAAAGTTTACAAGAATTTATATGTATGTTTGTTTCTCTTTCAGGAAAAAACTACCGTTTGGGTTACTGACAACAGCAAGGCACGGTACACGAATCTGACAAATTTTACCAGTCAAACATTAACCTACTCCTTTTGTTATAAGGTTGAAAATCTATTGCAGAAATTTAACAGGTTGTGGTAGCTTAATGTGCTATCGTCTGTACACTATACCCATTATGGCCCATCGTCCACATTATTAAAACAATACGTCTAATGCTCATTTATTCGTAAAACATGAATGTTGATGAACCAGTATTCAATTACCTAACGAATATAAACCATATACAAACACATTAACAAGTTGGTCAGCCTTGAGAGAACGTAATAAAAGTAAAATATAATAATTTATAACATAAAATTTATTTTACGTTAATAAAACATTACAGAGGGAGGTGTTTTATAACTTAAATTCCAAGGCCTCTATAGCATTATTGCTAGACATGTGAAAACTCCTGGAACATTAGGTTAATCTTGAAATATACTTTCAATTCAAATAGAATCATACATGATAATGAAATATAATCAATCAATAAGACAAAAAATGTTCTAACGATACAAGTGGTTGTCTCTAAGATTGCTTCCTATTTCTGGCTCCCAGCGGTCACCGTTATTGAGTAATTTTTCTTTGTTATATATCAGTTCTTCACGCGTTTCTGTAGTATACTCAAAGTTGGGTCCTTCGACGATGGCGTCGACTGGACAGGCCTCCTGGCAATATCCGCAAAAGATACATTTGGAGAGGTCGATGTCATAACGAGTGGCACGTCGGGAGCCGTCACTACGCTCCTCGGCGTCGATAGTGATCGCCTGCGCAGGGCACATCGCCTCGCATAGCTTGCAAGCAATGCAACGCTCTTCGCCCGACGGGTACCGCCGCAACGCGTGCTCCCCTCTGAATCTCGGAGACAAGGGCCCTTTCTCGAAGGGATAGTTTATAGTAGCTGGTTCTTTGAAAATGTGTCCAAGCGTTACTGCAAAACCTGAAATACACACGCACGTTATGTAAACCGACAAGAAAATTAATAACAAAATTATGAATAAATACGGCTTCCAGGTTTCGTGTCATAGCATAAAACAAAGAACCATTATAGCTTCGAAATTCACAGAAACAATATTTCCTATGAATTAATCTCACTTGATTGACCAATCAGCGTGCGGAAACTTAACTGGAAGAAATTCCTTTAAAGATATCCGTGTCTGGTATCGGATGAAGTAAAGAAGCTAGACTGGAAGTCGGAATTTTGATTAAATTGTGTATTACCATAATAGAATTTCGTTAGGTAAAATGGTTTGAAAAATAGTTACTGAAAAACTCGTTCGTGTGTAGGCGGCCTAGGGTAGTAAGATTACCATATAACTATCTCACCCCTAACACTGGGATTGCTTTTACCCAGTTCTAATTTTATTCCTAACTAGCTGCCCGCCCTCGCTTCGCTTCCTGGAAAGCTCCCGATCGGCGTTGGTTTGTACAAAACATAAACTTACTATACACTAAAACCTTCCTCAAGAATTGTTCTATCTATTGTTGAAAACCGAATGAAAATCCGTTCAGTACTTTTCGAGTAAATCGCGAACAGACAGACAGACAGACGCGGCGGGGGACTTCATTTTATAATAAGTATAGATACAAGTAGTTTCGTGATTTCTATTACTGATGATACCATCTCGGATCCCAAAAAGGTCGAGGTACTTTTAGAAAGCGTTTATTCAGCATGAAACTACTGAGGCGTGTCGCGAATTAGTTAAACCTGAAAGTTCACAACACAAAAACAAAGAGTTGTCTTGTATACCGATGATAAATACCCGAGTTAATTTACCTCGTGCCAGCTCTGTCCAAAACATAATTTGTGATGCTCGATCAACGAAATCTCGGAATCTTGTCGATGGAGGGACATCATTGATGTATACGAATTTCACGTCGTATTTGGTTCTTGGGCAGCAGTAGAATGGCGGGTAGAGGGTGGGAGGGGGTGGGCACGCAGGCATGGGGGGCGGCGGAGGAGGCGGTGGGCACGGCGGCCACATCGGCAGGCACTCCGGTGGTGGAGGAGCCTGCTGCTTCTGTCCACGGACATGATCCGTGATCACCTTAGCACTCGCGCAGGTCACTCCGCGGTAATTACCACGTTTAGCTAACAGCATTATTTGTTACAAAATGACAATGTAACATTGACAATTCACACGACGTTCTCAAGTCGAAATTCGATCTTCAAAGCCAAAAAGTCCAGTCAATTAAAAACTTTTTCTAGGAGTTGTTATATTGTAATTTCACCGGATTTCTCAGAATGTTTAGATATATTGAACATCGTTCAAATCTGTTAATTATCTCTCATAAGTAAATACTACCAAACCATGAAATTTACGATCGCGAAAATAGGACATAATCGTATATCTAATGAATACTGAGCAAAAAGGTGATAGCAACAATTATCATACTGCATCTTTCTATTTCAGGTTCTGAAATTAAATAATTTTCGCAGGCACTAGCAAAATGTGCAGGTATGAATTCAGAATATAAATGTCAAACAATTTCCAATTGGTATTTCCCTCAGTATTTCCGAAATATTCCGAACGAGTGTAGTGTTGTGGTAACAAACTCGTGAAACTTCGATCGATTTTTTGTTTTTATTGAGGTACAGAAAACAGAAAAGCATACTAAAATTGTAATAGGTACTAAACCTAAATATAATGGATAGTTAAGAATATTTCAGAAAAGTCCAATAAGCAAATTATGAAGCGCAATATATTTTTTAAGAAGATTCTAGAATGAACGTAAAAATTCAACGAAAAGCTGCTTACTAGTAGTGGAGTTACTGGGGCGTTAAAAACGGCAAAACCGCGGATCTCTCAGCAACTGTATAGAATTCAATGATTTTTGCGGCAATATGTTGTGAATAACATAAATAATAATGTCTACCTATTTAAAAGCTGTGCACTTGATTTTTAACACGCTTTTACTAGGTCCACCTGTATGTAACTAACTAAATGTATCTAATCAAATCTAATTTCACTAATTTCACCATCTTCCAAGGACCGTAGCATCATGAAAATTGGCAGTTGTATGTAGTTTGGATGACAATACAATAATATGGTACTGTCGAACTGATCTCATGATGGAGCCGAAACGTATGAACTGGAACTTCATAATGGAACATCGTATCATATCCGTGTTTGGACTTTTTAGAAAGGTCGTGTAATGAGCTTTGACCACGATAAGGCTTCAAGGTCTGATGAGGAAGTCGATTTTTGGCTTTTACGTGCACTTATTAAAGCGTGTTTTTCTACCCAGCAGTGTGTGTCAGCTGGTCTACCCCCTCTAGTAATCACTCATATATTATTCGAAAGGTCTTTTCAAATGCAACATTTCGTACTAACATACTACTCACAAATAGTTAGTACTTTAGATGCTGAAGCACCGTTAAAGCATATAATCGAAATATGTTTTACAGTTATTGTGCCCCACCTTTATTCAGAAGTCATAATATCAATCAAAAGGTCTTTTAAGCGCTACATTTACACGCCACTTACCAATTTTTAGTATTTTGGAAGATGTGGCTTAACTAAGGTGTATTGCCGTTACTTAATAGGGATTTAAGGAACAATATCTTCTATCTCTAGTAATGAATCATATACCAATCAAAAGGTATTTTTAAGTCTTGCATCTCGTCTTAACGTACCACTCACTAATTCTTGGTATTTTATCAGATATAGCTTAAATAAAGGTAATTGATGATACTTTGAAAGTGTTTGTAAGGAATAATATGCCCCCTCTATTAATGGGCCATATATTAATCGTTAGGCCTATGTTAGCGCTACATTTCGTCTTAACATACCCCTTATCAATTCTTAGTATTTTAGAAGGTGTAGCTTAACTACGGCGTAGTGTCGATACTTTATGTGGATTTAAGGAATGATATCTCCCCTCTAGCAATGACTCATATACCAATTAAAAGGTTTTTTAAGCCCCACATTTTGTCTTAACACTCTACTTACCATGTCTTAATATTTGAGAAGATGTGGCTTAACAAAAGTGTATTGCCGATACTTAATATGGATTTAACTGTGCCCCGGGATGGTATTAGGAAATATATTTCACGATCAGTAGGTGCTAATGCCGTTAACGCTAGTACCTAGCCCGAAAATAATCGTAGTACGTTGCAGCTGCCGTTTCTCCCTTCCCGTCCGGCTAACTGCTCAAGGTCTCTTGGACTCCTCAAATTGAATGAAATGTTGGAAAGATGTTCGTCTTTCTCTATTTAAGTAAAATTTAACGTAAAACTAAAATAAAAAATATTCAATAGTAATTTTTCATATTTTTTTGTTTATATAATCAAAAAAAAAATTGCACAATATAATTTTTGGTAGAAAATACGTTTTAGAGTATAAAGAACAAGATCCCGTTGGTTTTATGTAGATTGATTCAGTTGTCTAGAGATCCGAGGTAAAAACCCCCAGTAACTCCACTATAGTGTCTCTAATTATTTATTTGTCGGAAATATTTTTCCCTACATACTATAGGTACCTATTATAAATGGATAGTTAAGAACTTTGAAGAAAAGTTCAACGATGAAGCGCAATACCTATTAAATTTCTAAGAAACATCTATAATGAAAAGCTTGTTACAAGAAAAAAAATTATTATCGGAATGTATTATAAAAATATATTAAATATTTTTCGATATAGAAATATTTTTAGGTGATAATCAAAATTATCTTAAACACGTTACAAGATCCGGCTGCAAAGCTAAAGTCCTGGCTGTGACTGGCTTCTTTGTCGCCGTAACCTCAAGAACTACCGAACGGACTTTCATGCGATTTTCACCACTCATGTTTACATACAATAAGCTTTATCCCGCTATTTCAGAATGGAGGAACTTCCTCCCATACCCGGACAAAATTTAACCTATGTTACTCGGGGGTATAGTCTAGCTTTCCCTGAGAGAATTTTTCAAATCGGTTCAGTAGGTTCCGACCCTTTACCAACAATCAAAAAAATATTTCGTCTTTACTTTATTCTTATAGACTTACTAGCTTCTGCCAGCGGCTTCGCCCGCTTCCCGAGGGAACTATTTCCCGTAGGTAGGTACCCGGATGAAAAGTATGCCTATGTTGTTCCTCAGGGTCTATTCTATCTCTGTACCAAATTTCATCAAAATCTGCTCACTGGTTTAAGCGTGAAAGCGTAACAGACAGACAGACAGAGTTACTTTCGCATTCATAAACCTTACCAGTACGAAAAGACAATAGAACATTCGGTTAAGTGAATTTGTAAAGTGAGTGGTTTCGGGATTGCATTATGCAGGAGCACGCCAACCGCTTCGGGCGGCTGGAGTTGAGGATAGTTAGTTTTCTCCAATGAGACGCTCGATTGTCTCGAGTAGTTGGCGCACAATCGTATGACTGATCACGTGAATTCCATGTCAAGATGAATACACTAGTTAGTAGTCGTAGTGGCCTACTGGTTGAAGAACAGACGAAGTTCTGTAATAGATTTTCAACCTTGCAATAAAAGTGGTAGGTTAATATTTGATTGGTAAAATTTGACGGATTTAAAACTTTTAAAGGCGCGGCCCCACCGCGGTGCATGCTGTGCACGGGCACGCGGCGCATTTTAGCTGCGTGTATTCATTTGTTTGACAACGTGGGTCTACGTTTCCACTGGAATACACGAATATGTAACACGACTATGTATAGCGTGGCACGGCGCACGGAGAGGCTACGCTGCGATAAGTCAGCTGTACGTAGTCGACGGTCATATTCGTGTATGGAGTACACCCACGTGGAAACGTAGACCCACGTTGACAGCGTTGAGCTATGTAACCGCCTATTCGAGCAAGCCACGCATGTATCAATGACGTCAATTCGTGCGTAGCCTCTCCGTGGGTTGCAGTGGACACAACCACATACATTTTCTTCCAAAGCGAAGCTTAATACACGTGCGTAGTCTCTCCGTGCACCGCGGTGGGGCCGCGCCTTAATATAAATAGGTATCAAGATCAATCTTATCTCAGAAATCCCTAGTTTGGGTGTAATGTTTGGGGTTTGGTATGAAGGTATCTGATATAAACTGGTATAATATTCGTACTATAGGTGCCCGAGATATAAGGAAATTATAGTTTCAAACCTGAACTTTTAACCAGATGGCCCGTGGACCGACGACTGTAAAGTTTTCTTTTATGTACTGTAAAGCTTCATTGCAACATCTAGGTTTACTTTTTTTGTACTTACGAGCAGTTAAAATGTACGATTGGATTGTTCATAGAAAATCTCCAATATTCAATTGCGATGTACAAATATATTAATAACAATTTACGTAAAAGCCAAAAATCGGCTTCCTCATCAGACCTTGAAACCTTATCATGGTCAAAGTCAATTACAGCACGACCTTTCTAAAAACTCCAAGCTCCATCAAGAAGTTTAAGTTCGAGAGTACCATATTATTGTATTGTCATCCGAACTACATTTAACTGCCAATTTTTACAATGCTACGATCCTTGGAAGATGGTGAAATTAGTTGTCTTAGATTGGATTATATGTTAGTTACATACATGTGGACCTCACTCCCGCGGTTTTTTTTAGGTACTGTCTATATGATCTTATCTTTTTCCTTTATTATTACCTTCTACTCAAGACTCCTTATATTTTCTACCCTATTTATAAACATTAATAAACTGAAACACCGATAAACATACAGCTGAAATACTAACTTAGGTAAGAATGTTAGGAATTCCCAAGAACATGGGTAAAACCTGGGAATAGCCACTAGTGCTGTATAATAACCATCTTCACCACGTTGTGATAAGCCAATTTTTTTTTAACTTTAAGCTTTTTCGTGAAAGGTGTCATAGGAAATTATTATTTGCCATGATAACTTTTATATGACATTCACAAATAACGTAACTTTCTATTTTAAAAAAATATATGTTCACAAATTAGTAAACCCAGAAATGACCCCCTACAACCTAAAACACTTTACACCTTTACATTTACATAATATATTCTATAAATAACATCCAATTAAAATAGAAAAGGCTTAACAAGCGTCGATCAGAAATCACAGCCACTAACAAGCTATTAAATCCAGCTCAATGAAGCTGAAATGACTAACAGTTATTATCGCAAACGATATCAATATTAGTGTGCATAACGAGACTATTATACAGCACCTCCGCACACTGACAACTTTTAGTCGGCCGATAGTTTCATCGGAGTCATAAATCGGGATTGAGATGAATGATAATCCACACATTAAAACGATCACGTATCCGGCTGTAGAAGGCCGAAAAAAATGGAATCTATAATATAAAAACCGGCCAAGTGCGAGTCAGACTCGCACACGAAGGGTTCCGTTCCATTATCTTTGTTTTTCATACAAATATATGAATAACAAAGTTATAATTTGCGGTCACTGAAAAAGTGCTATATCTCAAAAACTACTGACTGTATCTTGTTCAAACCAATTTTGGTTGGTAGTTTTTATTGAGATCTATAACATATATTTTTTTCAGATTTTTCACTCTGGTAGTTTAAGAATTAGAGGGGGGGGGACACACATTTTGGCACTTTGGGAGTGTCTTACGCTAAAATGATTGACTTTAGGAAAAAGTGGTTTTAGAAACCTCAGTACCATTTTTTAAGACCTATCCATAGACACCCCACTTGTATAGGTTTGATGAAAAAAAATATTTTTAGTTTCAGTTTCATGTATGAGGAGCCCCCCCTAATATTATTATTTTTTTATTTTTGTACGAAAATCGTAAAGCGGTTAATATAATACATCTACCTACCAAGTTTTAACTGTGTAGTCCTAATAGTTTCGGAATAAAGTGGCTGTGACATACGGACGGACGGACAGACAGACAGACAGACAGACAGACAGACAGACAGACAGACAGACAGACATGACGAATCTATAAGGGTTCCGTTTTTTGCCATTCGGCTACGGAACCCTAAAAATGAATCGCTAAATGTGTTGGTAAGCGCATAACTCAAGAACGGCTGGACCGATCGGGCTTATTTTGGTCTTAAAATGTTTGTACAGATCGAGGGAAGGTTTATATAAAAAAAAACAGGATCCGCGTACGAAGTCGCGGGCAGAAGCTAGTTTACGATAAAAATGGAGTATTACAAAATTATAGTAAGCAAAGACACAGATAAAATACTTACACAGATTATTGAAATTCGCGTTAAAAAATAATTCCATCCAAAATAATGGTCATCCAGATCTTTGAAACGTGAAGCTAAGTCATTTAAGAAATTATTGTTACTGCAAATAGAGAACCTATGTAAATTAAAATATTAAAAATTTGCCAACAGACCTCACAGTTAAACTGCTTAAACGGTTTTGTAAATAATTTTGCATTTGCCCCACAAACGTCAATTATTTGTTTTAGCATAACATATCTAAAATAAACAAGAATGGTGCCATTGTAAAAATTGATCCACGTGATGAAATCTTTCTGCTGAGATATTTAATTTGAAGATCTAGAACACCTTATGTGGAACTTCAAGAGCCCAGCTATACTATAACACGTGTAGGAATGATGTCTTAGCAAAAGTTGTTTAGTTTAGTCTGGTGGGTTGACTTACAAAAATGAAAGTTCTGAATCGCATCGCATATTCAGTCGCTACCGGGCTCTTAGAATACGACATCAGATGCTTCAGATCTTTGATTTTGACGACCTCGTTGTCGCTGGCATAAGCGACATGATCCGCGTACGAAGTCGCGGGCAGAAGCTAGTCTAAAATAAATCTATACTAATATTATAAAGCTGAAGAGTTTGTTCGTTTGGTTGACCGCGCTAATCTCAGCAACTACTAGTCTGATTTGAAAAAAAATTCAGTGTTAGATAGCCCATTTATCAAGGAAGGCTATAGGCTACTTTTTATCCGCACATTTGTTCCCACGGGAAAGCATTGGCGGAAGTTGGTAAATACTAAAAGTCCAACCATCAGGCCAACTATCGGCCGACAGTTAAGTCTGCAGTGTGCGGAGGCTCTTAGGTTCGCGACACCTTCCCTATTATCGAAGAAAGTTTGATCACGTGTCGCCGACGCCTCGTCGTTAGTTGGTCGTTAAGGTTCGCTTGATACGCCGAAGCATCGCTTCATGCGATTATACTGCTTTATTATATAGGATCTTTGCACCGTGTCTCGCTCAATTTACACCTTGATTTCATATTTGAGTGTTTTATATAAGTTTCTGAGAAGTTTTGTCGCTCTTACACATCTCGAAAGGTAAAGTACAAATGAGTAGTGTATGTTTAAATGGGGCTATTTCCATTACATATTTTTAAATAAATGAGATGAATTGATAATATTCAATACTTTCAGTTTGATTTGATGATGATTTGAAATCATGAAGAGATTTTATTTGTTTAGTGAAAATGTTATTAAATTATAGTTAGGGTTGTAATATGACTAAGATATGACTGTTTGTAGAAGAATAATTTCAATAAATGCAAATTACGAGTAAATACTCCGATTATATTAATAATTGAAGACGACTGAAGATCTACATAGTTATGATATCATATTAAGCTCCTTAGAATTGACTGTTTTCTGCTAGAAAGGTAAGACGTCTTTGCGAATATCATTGCACAAGCATATGTCCGTTCTCATGCTAAGACGATCGCGTCGCCTTCAACTCTTAGTAATTTCCGGCTACGAGACGTTTTCCTACAGTCGAATTCCCTGGAAGTAGGCAAACGGTACTGTCTTGGTACAGCTACAGCACATCAAGTTACCACAATCTGTCAAATTTCTGCAATAGATTTTCAACCCTATCACATTAGTGGTAGGTTGATGTTTGATTGGTATGACAGATTCGGGTACCGTGACCTGCTGTTGTCTGTACATCAAATGCATCTAGGTTTACATTTCAAACTTAAAATAAGCTGTTTTATTACACATTTATCAATGTTTCCAGAGAAATCAAATTCCAGTGATTTGTTGTAATTATTTCCAGACAAATTGTAAATGAATAAATATTGAAGAGTTTATTCGCTGCAAACAATGTATTATAGTACTAGTTTCTGCCAGCGGTTTCACTCGCTTCCAGAGGGAACTACTTCCCGTACCCGGATATAAAGTAACCTGTATGTTATTCTGATACAGGATATATAATTCTGCTAAGATTTATCAAAATCCGTTTTTATGTGAAAGATGAACAAACACACATAATGCATACATCCGTACACTCATACATCCTCACAAAGTTTTCGCATTTATAATATTAGTGATAATTATTATATAAAAAAAAACCAGGACAAAAAAAATCGGGACACCTTTTCACACACGGTCGGTCGGCCCCGTGGTAAGATATTAATAAGTTTGTGTTAAGAGTGCTAACACAACTGATAAACTACATACATATAAGGTATATTTTTTTGTAAATTATAACACCCAGATCACAGCCAACAAACACGCTCATCACACAAATGTTGACCGTACAGGGAATCGAACCCGGGCCCATCAGTTTGGTAGTCCGGCATGGTAACCATTGCGCTAACGAGGTCGTCAAATTTCGAATTACATCGCAACACAAAGTCTTTCATTCCGTCATATTATGATACAATAATTTAACAGTAATTGGGAATGTAACGTGAACATTTACGATGAAACATGATGAAATAAAAATGAAGTACCGATGGGGTTTCAATTTCACATAAATTTTGATTTAGAATTATGTCAGCCTACATACGAGGCTGTACGGAGGTCATGTCAATTATTCAGGGGCCTGTAAAAGGATTAAAGCTACGTGCATTGTTAATGCCCCACTTTAGTATGATAAGCACTATTATATTATTAAAACGTCAATGTTCCACTGTCATCTTTGTATGATTAACGTTATTCTTTTGTTTACATTTTCTATATATGTATAAAAATCAATGCCACTTTTCGTTGTAATTTTATAACTCAAGAACGGGTTCACCTATTCAAACCAAATGTTTAGGCTTTGTTCGGACTATTTAGTAGATGGTTTATTAAGGCGCTGTGAATAGACGACTTTTACGTATTTGAGGGGGTGAAGCAGATGAAGTGGGACACGAGTAGCCCCGCCTACTCGGGAGGCATCGCGCGAATTTCGTCGATGCGCGACTTCCATTGCATTTAGAAGCGTCATTTCACAGTTCTAACAAAATGTACGATTGGCCCAGCGCGTCACTCTACGGATTCGCATCACGCTTTCGTGATTATAACCGAGATCGAATCTCATTAGATGCATTTCTTTTTTCTTATATTTTAAACATTATATACTTACCTACATATTTTCTTGTTTTTTTTTTTTATATATTATGATATTTTCTACAATATGATATTTGTTTATTTTTTAATAATCATAAAAAATATTGTTTTTATTAAAATAATAAACACAGTCAACAGACCTGGCAAACACCACTAGAGCCATGTGAAAAGTTTATTTTATCCCTTTCAGTGTTTTTTGTGAAGTCGGTTTTGTTTTTTTGTAAAAAGTTTTTTATTACTATAAAAACAATAAAATTGTTATAATTAAAATTCCAAAAAAGAAAATTGCCAAAAAATATAATAATCATCAAAAATATTTATTTCAAATAAGAAAATCAATAAAAAGCATAATAATAGCGGGGTTTGAAACCGGGGCATTAGCCACTTACGCCCATGCACGAGACCGCTAGACCAATCGAGCTATGAATTTACTTACGGAATTACACATCTATATAAACAAAATAAGGTGTGCACAAAAAGGTAGGTACTTATACTTTACTAGCTTCTGCCCGCGACTTCGTACGCGGAACATGTCGCTTATGCCAGCGATAACGGGTCGTCAAAATGAAAGATCTAAAACGTCTGATGTCGAATTCTAAGAGCCCGGGGAAACGACGGGTTGCGCGAGACGATTCGAGATGTTTCAGACTTATCATA
>NWSH02000085.1:3548115-3567514 GCA_002382865.2 Heliothis virescens
CTATGGTTGACAGTGAGGATTTTTGGAATCTTGCAGCATCTTTCTGCGAAGAAGTTATCTCGCGGAAAGAAGCGGCGGAACGTGTCAGGGAGGCGGACACCCTTGCTGACTCTATCCGTCGCAGGCGTACAGGCAGACGCAGAAGGCAAAATGCCTTACTTATGCCGCCATAACAGTAGCCAGCGGGTGCTCAATCGGGGATCACAGCACCCGCATTGCACGGCTTCGTTGAGAATGGCGGATATGTCCCGGAAAAAGTAGGCTCACACGCTTGAGGAGTCGCGGACAGTCATGCGTACAAGTTCTCCGTGACTCCCTCCTGAACAACAAGGCGGGAGTAGGACATGACGGCGGAGTTTTTAGGCTGGGGTGCGAGTCCCACATAAACCACTTCGTTTCCCCGAGCGTTGTTTGTATGCGTAGGCATTTTCTTCGCTTGAATAAAAAAAAAAACAAAAAAAAAAAAAAAAAAAAAAAAAAAAAGGTATTCTCTTTTGTTACATAAATCTCGTGTTTTATTAATTTTCATTTGTATGTATGATAATATTTTCCTTGGCGAAATTCAAAATAAAAACACCAGTGTACGAAGAAAAAATCTTTATTAGTTCATAAATAGGGTAATCAGCAGGTCAACCAGGTTAGTAGTGCAGGCGAAGATATAAACATAATTACCATAATTCTACATTACGACACATATCTAAAGTGGGATTGGCAAAAGCTTACAAAAAAACCTTATAACCTTTGTATTTTCGGTAGTTGTAAAATCTGAGAAAAACTAGCAATTTTTTGTATGAAACCGATGGAAGATATTCTATGCGGAATAAATACAATTCCGCATAATTTCATGAAAGGAATTTGATAACTGGTTTTATTCATCGGGTCCTTAGCCTGAAGTGAAATCGTTATTTTGTTATCACCTTCATTAGCGGCTAGGTTTGACTTTAGGTTCAAGTTCAGTTCTTACCAAGGAGTATTATGTTGCCCGGGTAACTGGATTGAGGAGGTCAGATAGACAGACGCTCCATTTAAAACACTGGCACTCAACTGTAACTGGTTAGAGTGGAAGCCAACCGCAACATAGTTGGGAAAACGCAAGGCAGATGCTTATGACATCCAAGTTCACCGGCAACATAAAAGCCAGTGTTCTTAAAATGACTGCAACAACGTTTCAAGGTAAACAGTTGTTTTGATAAAAACGAATGTGTGTGGGCCTAGGCCTTAGTCAAACACATATTGCTGCACGATGGACCGACGATCTTGATTTTCGATGACACGTGTCGCTAAATTGTTCAGTGTATACGTGAGCTAGTTCTGTGCGATTTTTTTTTCCAGTAAGGAAATCTGACGACGTGAAGCATCAACATCTCAATAAATGAACTGGAAACACAGAAATACTGCGTATATCGCAGTATCTTTATGATAAGCAGGTGTTCCAGGCAATACCTGTCTTTCAACTGCTATTTTACAACTTTTTCAATCGGGTTTTATTTTTGCTATTTTCTTTTGCCACTTATATCTCGTGTTTTATTGATTTTCGTATGTTTGTGTGATATTTTTACATCCTTAGGGAAATTCCGCTTTAGATTTCAATATTTTGTCATCTCTACAACTTGTATCGTCGGTGACATCGTGTTTAGAATATTTTCAGCTTTTGCCAATCCTTCCCTAGTGGTTTCATACCGGACATCAAACATGTATTACATTTATAAACCTTTAAATTAAATATATTTCGAGTATATGTTTCAGATATTAGTATAAATTCGAAGGTACCATATGATTGGTACCTGTCTACTTAGATTATAATTGTATAATAACTATAGCTAAAGATATTTTAACCTACTCCCGTCTAAGGACGTACATAGTGCTTACATCTACCGGATATTTTTTTGGTGATTTTTTGGTATTTTTGGTAATTGAATAAACATTGATAATATTAAGTAGAGGCGACGGCGAGTCGACCGGCTCGGTACGAGTACGCAAGCACAGCCAGAAACCGCTCACTAATCTTCCACCCCGCAGTTTGTGTTGAGAGAAAAAATAATACGACTTAATCGAAAATAAGAGCTCTTTAGGGTCTCAAATCTCGTCATTATAATACGTAGGCGCTACTACAATCGGTCCGTTTATTTTCCTACAGTCTTTTTAAGTTATTTTATTTTCGCTGTTATTTGGCGCTTATCATCATTGAGTCGGATCATTATGCATAATGTATTTAATAAAATTGTATCGCCCTCTTAACCAAATAAAATGTTCCCATTTTTCATCTCCCTCGACCCAATCGTATCATAAGTAGGAAATTCTTGGTTTTATTACTTCCTTGCGCCGTTCCTAGATAACAAGGCGATCAAACTTATGATCGCCCTCATGTCTACCCGTTTTCACAAAAAACCTGGTAACGCCCGGAGACGTCTATCATTAAATTTGCGATCTATCCCTAAATCGTTAACCTTCGCCCTTTATTAAATATTATAAGTGTATGATACTCGTGCGTGCTGAAATACTCGATAAGCACCCACGTGGCTTAGCTCCAAAATAATAATATCGTAACAATTTCCAAAGAAATTTAATATCAACTGGCTACCTATGGCAACCTTACAAAGCTGCGTTCACGCGGCCGTAACGAGCAAATGTAACATAATGTTAAGTGAATCGGATCATTTGTATGACGAACGCTTTCATGCTGAATCCCGAATCGAATCCTCTGTTTGGTAACTTTCGCTGTTTTCTTTCGATTTCTTTCGGATAACTCGATAAATTTTCACTCCTTTGTTACTATTACCAGAGGTGCTATATTCGTTTTTACGATAGTTTTGTCGATACGTTTTCGAATAAACGCTTTATTTATGTTCTTGTTTTTATACTCTCTACCTTCCGTTATTGCCTTTTACCTGATGCTACCTAAATTACCTACATAATTTAGCGACTGACCGATCCATTTCAATGTGGTTGATTTTCCTAACTTTATTCCTTCCAATCGTTGATTGTTCAAATTGTAATTTTATTGAGTTAGTTACCATTTCCTCCATATGCAGAGAATTTAACGAAAATGTGCGCAAATTATTCCGGGATTTCTGGTATGCAAGAAGCAGCTACTTTGATGATGATAATTTATCCGCGATAAATGGTCGAGTGTGGCGTTGACGTGGCGTAGACGTGAGCGAAGCGGAGTGCCGCGTCTGCTCGTGGGTTCGCCACAAAAACCGACAGGGACTGGATCAGACCAAGCTACGCCCTTTCAATAAATTATGTAACACTAGAAACTCCCTGCACTCCAAAGATTTACATTCTCCGCCTCACCTTACTGTCTACATACTTTAAATAGTGCCCTGTTTCACTATATCTAGTCTTTATAATTTATGTTAATATCAAATATGTTGTTAAGTATTTCAAACGCAAAGTTCTATCATATCATACTGTTTTACCAAGTCTCAATAATTCAAAGTAATAACCAGCCCAATAAAATTACAAGGCAAACATTTAAGTATGAAAAATGTGTATATTAACTTAGTAAAACCAATTAACGACTTTTCTAATTTAATTAAGTGCGTACCAGATTGTTTGTTCAACTAGGCGGTTACTTTAAAGTACCCATCTAACGCCAAAATGTTTTGCGCGGTGGAAGACTTGCGAACAACGGAGCGGTGGGAAGTGACACAATATTTATGTTTATTATTCTAAGCTATTACATATTATGTTTACATAAACACCGAAATTGGTTATACTATCCAAATTGGAAGGTTGATTGACACGTCACTGGGGTGGTTTACCTGACAGCCAGTGTGCAGACGTCGTGCGAACAGTCTCGGCTTAAATAATAGAAGAACTAAAACGATCCCTTGTGAAGTGTGAGCCCACCTTTACTGAACTATTCTATTGACATCTACGGTTGGTTATAATGAATGGTATATATGAGTTTTTATCCATTAATTCTTACACACTAATCTTATTAAATTCTAAGACATGAATTTTATCATGGTTACCTACTTCAATTCGGATAACATACTCGCTAGTTTAATTTTTGATCTTCATGTCATTGACGCGTTCTCGTCAAAATCTAGATATTCCAATAGCCAAACGGATATGTAACTTTATCACAATATATACCCAATTCAATTGAATTATTCAACTTAGTCTGAAAACTAAGCAAATAAATTTAAGATGAAGCTTAGAAAATGATAGACGTTCCTATAAATATCGTTATATCAGATTACATGTGATATAACGTAAATGGACAGTTATATTTCTGTATCTTTTGTATCCACATTCTTTTATGTACAGCCATCTCAAAATAAATACTGTTCCGAACACTCCGACAAGCTTACAAATAAAGTTCCAATAAATAAATGTTTAATACTAGACGGTTTCAATAAACCCTTATTTAATTGGTGTCTCGTACCTTACAGCGATCCTTTTGTATATAATACATCATTTTCTTCTTATTGACAGATTGTTCAATCGTAACTTGTACAGATTTTAGTCGCAGTTGACGTCAGCTTTGCTGTTGTTAACCCATGTCGAATAAATTAAATGTATCTTTCATATCGTGTTGGTCATCCCACGGCGCTTACAAGATGGTTTTTGTAAAACTTCACTGCTCAACGTACCCCTAATATAATGTAAACTTATACTAATACTAAGCTAAGCATTCTTTTAAACACGCATGGTTGATGCTTAGGGTCTTTTTCAAACTTTTAAGTAACTGTTTATGTGCTGTTTAATTATACCGACAGCGATAATTCGATTTCAAAGATTTTAACTGACCCACATAATTTTTATCGGTGTTGTTGAAGCAATAGTATTTTCTTTACATCGCTGGTGATTGTAATATTTAAGAAGATGGAAACTTTCAAGATGGTGCCCAACTTTTTCTGTACACAAGCATTGATCTACCCACTAGCTCTCATGTGGTAAATGCCTTAACCTGCAACACTATTGCTAACCTAGAGACGAAGCTGGAATGTCTCAAGTGCCTGTAATTTGAATCGGCTCCCATACCTTACGAACCGGGAGTACCCGGTTGAAATGGGTATGGGGGTAGTACTTCCCCGGGCGAGTCCTTTCACATGGAACTCTACTACTGCTTTAATTTGTTGCTCGAGTTTATAAAACTACTTTAGCAACAAGTTATGTGATGTTAATATGCCACACAGGGCGGCGTTTAGGCAAGGTTGCATATCGTTGCAGGTCAAAGCTGGTTCTATTATAAGATTAATGTTTTTGTTTTCTGAAAGATGTTCGATGCTAGACTATTTAAGTTATATGTATTTCTTTTAGGTGTATTTTTATTTTCATATGCTGAATGTTATTCGAAACATTGAAGAGCCGATTAAGCTAGATACAATACTTGTCTAGTCTTCACCTAATTAGTGGTTCAGTACGTAACCAATCATACAGATTACGTGTTTCTCAAATTACATGTCCCTCCCTCATCCCTGCTCTCCGGACCAGGCTTTTGTATAATAGAATCTGTATAGTTACGAATGAATATCATGCCATGTTCACAAAAGCTAGATGGTATGAACAGTGTTTATATAATGTAGTATATACAACCAATCACTGGACAACTCATTCCACCCTTTCATCCATGGAGTCGAAATAATAGCGATCTCGTAACACTTGGCATTGTTCAACTGCTGTAAAAAGTCAACTTCTTTTCCCGAACATAACTGACACACACGACCCGGAATGTAGACCAACTTTTTTGTTTCTATTCTGTTTTGAAATATTTATACTATTTACATTTATTTTACTGTATAACTATTTTGTTCAATATATTGTATTTCTTTGTAGTTTACAATTTATATATGCTTTTTGAAAAATATACGTCTCTGTTTATTATATTTGGCTATTTACAACTAAAGACTAGTTGGTGTTATGTCCTTACAAGGCAGCGGCTTGGTGCGCGCTGCCCAGAATAAATTAAAACCTTAAACTAGGTAAACATCCATTTAACACAAAATAACTTACAGATCTATTTTTTTTTTGTTTTTTTTTTCTATTACGACATCAAATTATGATATAAAATGCATTATCTCTCCATTTGCTCCGGATTATAATTTGAAATTTAATAGTTGTAACTGTTAATTTTGCGTGTATTTAGTTAATTTAGGTACATATTTTTGAATAAACCAATACAAATTTGTTTGTGCCAATTGAAGATGGACCTAATGGTGTTAAGTGATTATACATGAACCTTACATCCTTCTTTCTCACACACCTACAAAAAAAGATAAATCGTAATAACTACATCTATCCACTTGGCTAGCCCAAGGTGAGTTAGAACAAAATCATTTGTATATTCAGTTAGTACTACTGATCTTATAATTACATGCATAAAACACAATGCTAACTACGATGAGTAAATATTAAATTTAGTTTGTCGGAGTATCCTAATACTTAAGAAAGATAGTAAGTATAATAAATTATAAAAGTATACTCAAATATTCAAACGCTACTTCGAAACCTTGTATGTTGTGCATAGTATAATGTACAGACGACAGCAGGTCAACGTATACGAATCTGTCTAATTTTACCAATCGAACATTAACCTTCCATTATTGTGTTAAGGTTGAAAATCGATTGCAGAAATTTGACAGATTGTGGTAACTTGATGTGCTATTCTGTACAGCTACAAGTTTAGTTCACACGCTTTCATGCAACAAAACATGTATGACAGCACAAGATTTTGGCGCATTCCGTTTGATTATTTGAGCACGTTTGTAAATCTAAAAGATCAAATATTAGGATTTCCATGTAGAATTACTTAGAAATAGTTCAAAATCCCCGTTGAAAACAATTTATTAATTTTTTATCACTTTGGGTGCATGTTGCAACTACATAAGCCATAGATACAAATGCGGATCGCCGCATCTCTGGCAAACGTGTCAAAACAAATGACAATTCATTGCTTAGCCGGCTATCATTCGACCGATTCTCTGTAGCAAATACTGTAGAATATATATTTAAACTACTCGTTTAAAAAATGCAACAATGTACATTTTCCTTCTGCCTCAATTCCTAGATCATCTAATTCCACTTACTGCGGAAATCAATATTCTGTCTATCTCTGGATTTGCTTACTAGTGATAGAATTTTGACATTAGCCCCATACAAGTAATGTCAAATTCATATCTCTGGTAAGTAAATCTAGAGTTAGATAGGTTATTGGGAACGGCCATAATGTCTCTTCAGTATGTTTATTCAAGAAACTTCATTTATTCGTCAGATCGTGAGTTCNAGCTAGATACAATACTTGTCTAGTCTTCACCTAATTAGTGGTTCAGTACGTAACCAATCATACAGATTACGTGTTTCTCAAATTACATGTCCCTCCCTCATCCCTGCTCTCCGGACCAGGCTTTTGTATAATAGAATCTGTATAGTTACGAATGAATATCATGCCATGTTCACAAAAGCTAGATGGTATGAACAGTGTTTATATAATGTAGTATATACAACCAATCACTGGACAACTCATTCCACCCTTTCATCCATGGAGTCGAAATAATAGCGATCTCGTAACACTTGGCATTGTTCAACTGCTGTAAAAAGTCAACTTCTTTTCCCGAACATAACTGACACACACGACCCGGAATGTAGACCAACTTTTTTGTTTCTATTCTGTTTTGAAATATTTATACTATTTACATTTATTTTACTGTATAACTATTTTGTTCAATATATTGTATTTCTTTGTAGTTTACAATTTATATATGCTTTTTGAAAAATATACGTCTCTGTTTATTATATTTGGCTATTTACAACTAAAGACTAGTTGGTGTTATGTCCTTACAAGGCAGCGGCTTGGTGCGCGCTGCCCAGAATAAATTAAAACCTTAAACTAGGTAAACATCCATTTAACACAAAATAACTTACAGATCTATTTTTTTTTTGTTTTTTTTTTCTATTACGACATCAAATTATGATATAAAATGCATTATCTCTCCATTTGCTCCGGATTATAATTTGAAATTTAATAGTTGTAACTGTTAATTTTGCGTGTATTTAGTTAATTTAGGTACATATTTTTGAATAAACCAATACAAATTTGTTTGTGCCAATTGAAGATGGACCTAATGGTGTTAAGTGATTATACATGAACCTTACATCCTTCTTTCTCACACACCTACAAAAAAAGATAAATCGTAATAACTACATCTATCCACTTGGCTAGCCCAAGGTGAGTTAGAACAAAATCATTTGTATATTCAGTTAGTACTACTGATCTTATAATTACATGCATAAAACACAATGCTAACTACGATGAGTAAATATTAAATTTAGTTTGTCGGAGTATCCTAATACTTAAGAAAGATAGTAAGTATAATAAATTATAAAAGTATACTCAAATATTCAAACGCTACTTCGAAACCTTGTATGTTGTGCATAGTATAATGTACAGACGACAGCAGGTCAACGTATACGAATCTGTCTAATTTTACCAATCGAACATTAACCTTCCATTATTGTGTTAAGGTTGAAAATCGATTGCAGAAATTTGACAGATTGTGGTAACTTGATGTGCTATTCTGTACAGCTACAAGTTTAGTTCACACGCTTTCATGCAACAAAACATGTATGACAGCACAAGATTTTGGCGCATTCCGTTTGATTATTTGAGCACGTTTGTAAATCTAAAAGATCAAATATTAGGATTTCCATGTAGAATTACTTAGAAATAGTTCAAAATCCCCGTTGAAAACAATTTATTAATTTTTTATCACTTTGGGTGCATGTTGCAACTACATAAGCCATAGATACAAATGCGGATCGCCGCATCTCTGGCAAACGTGTCAAAACAAATGACAATTCATTGCTTAGCCGGCTATCATTCGACCGATTCTCTGTAGCAAATACTGTAGAATATATATTTAAACTACTCGTTTAAAAAATGCAACAATGTACATTTTCCTTCTGCCTCAATTCCTAGATCATCTAATTCCACTTACTGCGGAAATCAATATTCTGTCTATCTCTGGATTTGCTTACTAGTGATAGAATTTTGACATTAGCCCCATACAAGTAATGTCAAATTCATATCTCTGGTAAGTAAATCTAGAGTTAGATAGGTTATTGGGAACGGCCATAATGTCTCTTCAGTATGTTTATTCAAGAAACTTCATTTATTCGTCAGATCGTGAGTTCACGATAAAAACAATGCGAGATTAATTATTTTAGCAACCCTCACCAGGTCATACACCTTTTGTGTGCCGAGGCTAAACCTGATTAATTGATAAACACCGTGTTTATTTAACACTTTATTATCCACACGTTAATGCTGTTAGCTGTCCGTTCAGGTAATTTTGTACCTCTTTTATGTAGTTTTATGTAATGGGTAATTTATTTCAGATTAGGTAAACTTTTCTTTATTGGGAATTGAAGATGTCTTGAGTGAACCAAGTAATTGGAATTGAAATCTTTGATTTTTATTGATAATTTGGGTATTATGTTATGAATTATTTATGTAGAATTTTCCCAAATGGATGTTTGTCGGAAGCGGTGCGTAAACGCTGTTGTGGCAGAATTTGGAAATTCTTAAAACCTTAAGATATTCAAGACTAGGAAGGCAGGTAAGTCTTCGAGTTTTTCTGTTAATCGCTCCATGATTAGTATGGAAGAAGCACCCATTTAAAGACGAAAACTCTTACTGTGTGGGCTCAAACTAGGAGTTTTTCAGAACAGTTCGTAGTTCGGACGTGTGACCTCGCTTCCGTATAGCTTTTTACATTGGCAGAAAGACAAGTAGGTACCTACTTATTAATTTTATCGCGATGGTAATTGCATATGGAAATCCTAACATATGATATGAAACACACAAAAAAAATACTCGTCGGAATGTTCTTATCGATCATCTTAGTTTTCTTTGATATAAGTTTTTTTTTTTTATATAATATGTATACGTAAAACAGTTTTCTGACTGTTTGCTGTTTTATAATATATGATTTATAATATTGACCGCGCTTTTGAAGTGTGTGAACACGGAAAGTCCCGTGTGCGGTTTGTTACTTGTTTTTGCAAACACAGAACACCGGACTTCAGATGGCTATATTACTTTTACAATTCATATGTACAGTATACCTACAAATATTATTCTGCTCAGCCGTTTTATTATGAATATAATTTATTATTATTTATACTTTGGTAACTATGTACAAAAGTAAGACTTAGTACTCAATGTAACAAAATTATTTTCGTATTTCGATCAGCCGGATTTCATGGTGTCTACGACATTTTCATTGTAAAATTTAAGTGAGTGCGACAGTTTCTTGATAGGCTCTCAAAATTACAAAAATCCGACAACTTACCTTGATGTCATCATCCAGATTTTTCTGAAAATACAATTTTTAATTAATTTCACTTTGCATTGTAATATGTATCTTTTTGCGTTTTACCCATATTCAAAACTGTCGCAATCTTAAAATCTGCTTCTAATTATAATTTCTAATTAAGTAATTGATATAAATTATCTTTGGCACTATGCCACAAATCCTAAAAAACTGTACAATTTAATTTTAACATCACATAGATTTTTACAAACTACGTCAATGAGCATTTCATTTTGAATAAGCATCATAATTATACATAAATCATTTCAGTTTTTGCCAAATTTGCAGTTGCGATAATTTAATTATCCTATGATTACTAAATAAATGAGTAAAAATAACAAGAGCGTTGTTTATTTACACAATGTTAATAATTCAGTTCCGTGTTTCAAACCAGTTTATTATTCATGCATGTTACAATACTTTCGTTATCGCCCAATGAAATAATTGTGTCACAGCCGAATTGCTCGTTTGTCACGAATTACTTTTGAGTCTTGTTTTGTTCACTATTGAATGTAAATTCAGATTTTTTGACGTAGACGACTGAACAATAAGGACCTTTTCTTTCTAAATAGATGCAGAAATTACATCTCTTTTATGAAGGGAATGCCTCGGAATTATTCGCGAAGAGGTAAAAATTCGCGGAATGCCTCTGAAGGGTATTACGATTATATTCAGATACTTATACGTTCTTACATATTTAAGAACATTACCTACCTATGAATCATTGCTTTTTTCAAATATGCTAATTTCAAGGAGATTTAGTATTTCAAACTCCAAAAGTTTGTGTCCAAGCTATAGTTTTGAAATAGCCCATCAATTTTCTGTTTCAGCATGTGCCTTAGAACTCATGGAGGCTTTATAATTTTTGTTTATTCAGTAGTTTGAGTTTTATAAAAAAATATGTGTATTAGAATTCAGCTTTTGATAGTTTTGATTCGCTTTCATAATTATATGAACTGTAATTATTTTACAGATCAAAAGCTTTTACAGTTTTAATCTGCATAGAATATGCTTAAAAAATCTAAGCGACAACGTTGGAAATATACACCTTCATTAAATAACTGAAGCCCCACAGGCATTAGCTGCAAGTTGTGAAAACCGATATGTGTACTTAGTTAACAGTTTGATTGCTGCGATGCACAATATACAGCAAACATGCGATTTAATTGGAATCTGAGCTCTTGACATTGATGTTATACTACACTGTAAAGCTCTTGTGCAAAACAAACAATTTGACTGCAACACTCATAAATAAAACAATGCAAATTGATCACGAATACCCGGAATCCAGTTTCGCTTATAATATAACTTTCCTAAAGTCTAATCCTGTATCAGGTCGAGTTTTATAAACCTATATATACAGTATAAAATTTTCATTTGTAGAAAAATATTTTATTTTTGGAAATTTATACACAAAGCCTAACTACTTAGTAAAAATGTTTTACGTTTGAAGTAGGATAGAAATACTAAAAACACTTTATTGTTCAAGTCTTTGGTTTTACACAAGATCGTCTTCGTACTCGTATCATATGTCGTTTGTGTCGAACATCGGCGGGGGAGGGGGCTGGGGGAAGTAGCGAGAGGAGGTGACGTCACAGCGGTGGGCAGGCATGGAGGCCAGGGGCAGCGGCAGGTCGAAGGCGACGCAGTGCGAGTCGTGGTGCACGGGGCGGCGCGGCGGCGCCGGCGAGCGGGCGCGACGTTAGCTGCCCTTGGGCACCAGGTGGTAAGGCGCGTGGATGGTGGCCACGCTGCCCAGCTCAGTGTGCCCCAGCAGCTCGTCGGGGTGCTCGTGCTCGTGCTCGCGCCGCTTCTCCTCGTTGGTGTAGTAGTGCGCAGCGCGGCGGCGCGTGCAGCAGAGCGCGCCCGCCACCGCCGCCAGTACGGCTACACACACTAGCATCAGACCCGCTATCACACTCATTTGGGCTTCGTGCGTCGTCGGACACGGATCTAGACGGTCAAACGACATCTCAGCGAAAGTCACCCCACGTAAACGGAGTGGGGAATAACATCTAAGATGGCGCAGCGTCGCGTTCAACACTGTCGTAGTCATATACACGAGCATGGTCCCTGCTGAGCACTGATCGCACCGCCAAGTGTTCTTTGCCAAATTAACTTGAGCAATCGCTTCCAGCCTTTGCAAATCCAGCTCACTCAGTGTTTGTAACTTGTTATGCGATATATCTAATCTCTGCAAAAACTTTGTCTTTGTAAGAAGTTTGTATGGAAATTTAGTTAATTTATTCCAAGATATATCTAAAGCCACAAGGTGCTCGTTGTACGTAAAAAAATTCGGTGGTATATCGGGAAGCGAGAGGTTCGCAAGTCCGACGCCATGAATTTCTGGTAATATTTGCAATAATATGGCAATTTCATTAAGTGCTAAGTTGTTTCCACTGAAGTTAATAGTTTTCAGACAATCCACGACCGGTGCGAAAGTTTGTAAATGGAATCTGTCTATTTTGTTGTGACTTATGTCCAGGTGCGTGAGGTTGGTGAGGTTGGCGAGCGCGGCCGGCGCCAGCAGGGCGAGCCGGTTGCGTGCCAGCGACAGCACGCGGAGCTCGCGATTCCGTCCGAACATGTTGTCCACGATTACAGACAGTTGGTTGCCGTCGAGTTTCAACTTTTTAAGCCTTTTTAAACTTATAAACTCGTCTGATGTCAAATATTTAAATTGATTTTCTCCCAAGTCTAGTTCCTCCAAATTGGATGCCAAATGATAAATCTGCGTATTTATCCGCCTCAGAAGGCATCCTCTACATTTGAAAATACGCAAATGTTGTATATCTTTGAATACTTCTGGGTTCAGTTCTGTAAGAGGGTTCTCACTCAGATCCAAAACAATTAATTTCGCCAACATTCTGAATAGTCTAGGCACCAAGGTAGTAATTTGATTGTGTGACAAAGTTAATGTCCTCAATGAAGTTAAGTGACGGAAGGTCTCGCTTGGCATTTGTTCTATGTTATTATGATCGAGGTACAAGTCGGTGAGATTTATGAGACCTCGAAAGTTGTCCGCTCCGATGCTGGTGAGGTTATTGTGAGTGAGGTTAATTAACCTAAGATTTTGGAGACCCCAAAAGGAGTATTGGCCTATTGAAGGAACATTTGAGTTGACGATGTGGAGTTCTCGAAGGTTAACGAATGGGGTGGGTTGTGTGAAGATGGGACCGATGGTGAGGTCGTTTTGTTTGTCCGGCGGGGCGGCGATGACGATGATGTGCGCGTCCCGGTCGATGTAGTCGACGGGGATGGCGCGCATGTGGCCGCGCGTGCACGCCACGCGCACCGCCACGCCCGCCTCCGGGTCGAACGTGCTGCGGCAGCTGCACTCATCCGGGCACGTGATCTCAGCGCCGCTGCACCCTAGCAGCACAGCACTCGTAGACCACAGCAGGAACACCAGCTGGTATCTTGTATTTCTGTAACAAAATACAATACTGTTAGATATGTAAAGCAGGGACGCATAGACAATAGCACGCACAAAAAGCTTATTTAGGTCATCATAAAATACTGGTTATAATAAAAATAATTTACTACATGTGCACGTACATGTGTTCGCCTGGCAATTTAAATAATGTTACAGCTAAATTATATTATACCAAAATTATTCCTGAAAGTGAAAATTAGGTTTATTTGTAAATAAATTATAAAGTTTAATGCCCTACTAAATAAGTGTATTCCAGCCCAGTGAGGTTTAAGAGGAGAAAACCTATTCCTCAGATGCAGCAAATCTGCCTGCTCTTAGTTTACAATATCACCTGAAGGAAAGGGAAAAAGAAACGAGACTAGCGTCATAGGCGAAGGACAACAAGTACCCAATGGGCAGCTCACCACCAGCTATGTTCTGGTTCCACGCGCACCTCCAAAAGATGCCAGTGGAATGAGAAGCAGTTAGCGCTAAAGCCTTAAGAGTCTAGGCTGGAGGATTATACATTAGATTAATGCACCCCTGGACTGGTTTAGTCAGTGAAGGTCTGAATTTTTTCTTCCACTACACCCACAGGATTTGAAGAGATATAGTGGCCTAGTCTTTGAAAAGGTCCGCGCCTTGAATGGAATAAAACATGAAACATATTTCACCGTTTACACATTGGAATTTCCAACAGTCATTAAAATCACATTGGAGTCGTTTAACTATCCAGTTTTAATTTCCGCCGCCTCAATGCAAGGATTTAGTAGTCAGCGCTGTGTGAATGATTGCACAGTTATTAATGTTCTTAATTATATTGTGCTATAATTTACATTAATTTCTCTTATGACATAATATACTTTCAATGTTGATACTTATCTACGCGAACAGAGGGTCCAGTTATCTATAGTTATATCTTTCACTGAGGGGAGACTGCTGAGCGATACAAGAGTCGGCATTCGCCCTTAATAACGCTCACAAAATATATCGGCAGTAAAACTATGTAACGTTTTAACAACTAAAAATGTTGTTAATCCGCCCATTAACACAGTTAGAGTAAAAAATGCTCAAGTTCTGTGAACTAGGAACGAGATTACAGCCTTGTGAAATATGTGTTACGCTTTGTCCGCGGAATCCAAACCCCTGAAAAATAACGCGGAGATAACAAAAGGCTTTTTGACGCGCCGACTAAGCGGCATCCATTACGTGAATTCCGAAATATTTATTCGCACCTTAATGAAAAAAAAGATATCCTTTTGTTAGTTCTGTCACGAGTGCAAAACTTATTATAATTTCCATTATAAAGATCTGAACTGAGAAAGATTCGCAGTGACGTTAGACGAATGGGATTAATGCTGTCGCAATTTAGCTTAATATTATTTCGCGTTATTATTCTTTATTTTTCATCATAAAAAGTTAGGGATTAATCTATGTATGTCCAACAGCGGAGACCTAAAAAAAACATTTTCAAAGAAATGCCTTATCAAAATCTAAATTATAAATATATTCATGTTGTAGCGATACTCTATAACAACTAAGAAAGGAATATTCCCAGTGCCCCCTAATCCCCTATCTGCCCTGATTTTGCTCAACTATGTATATTGTTATTGAGAACACAATGCAAAATAATTTCCCGATACTATGTTTATAGAATGTGCAAAATAGGAAGCAGGTGATTGTTTGCCCGTATAAAAATCTATTTATTATTCTCTGTATGATACGCTTGAGGCAAAGGAAACTTTGTTATTTCGTTGTTAAACAAAGTTGTAAAGTGAAGTGAAGCTCAGTTGTTTTATCAACTGTACAGTATGAAACAAACAAGCTGTATGCTACATTCAAGGCACGTTGATGGCGCACAACGTTTGATATCTTCTCGTAAACTGGCTAACGTATGGCCATTACGAACTTGTTGTAAATAACACTGTTGTGTGCGCGAATTACTTTGGCTTTAAAGAATTTTTAATGGGCCATGTTAAAGTACTTGAACCAAACATATTTGACGTTTTAAAAACACTACAGTAAAAGACAATCGAATAGCCGCCTAGCGCCTACCGCCGTCGGCGACGCCTCGTGAATATGGATCAGGTATTTAAAACAGCAGGACATTGCCACTATGTCGTTGAACAATTGAATAAATCTAACCCTGCAGACGAGGAGCTTTGCTGGATTATTGGATACAGCTTTGAATTCGTAACAGGCTTATTGTTAATACAATGTCGTTTTTTGTAATTCAAATTCAATGCTACCCTTCCTTTTACGTACACCCTTTCATAACTCTTCTTAATATTTCTACGCTGTCTCCGATAACTTAAGTTATTTTATGCTAATCTCGGAATTAAAGCAGAAAACAGAATGTGGCCTGCTTAATATGCTGCGCAGGATTCGACCGATGTAAACAGGATACGTCAGAGGCGACGCGAATCGGCGATCCTGGCGCCTTATCTTGAGGCGCACGTTACCCATTACCATCCCTGAATACGCATTACTGTGTAATATTGCGGTGAAAACATTCATCATATTTATAGGCAAGAAGTTACATTTGATTCATTGTTGGAAAACACCACACTTTTTGGAACAACTCCACTGTTTTACGTGCTGTATTATATAGCGTAGGGGAGAAAGAATTCTTAAACTCACCCCCTTGACCTTGGCCTACTACTTTGTATTGTGCCATATCCGCCCGACATTTAGTTAGACTCGTAAACATTTTGTTCGATAACAAACAACGCTCAATCAAACATTGTGCGGTGTTTTTGTTAATTGTACATTTTCTAAGCAACCTTATACACAAGTAGGAAGTAGATAAAAATATCTATATTCACAAGCAAATCCAACAAGAAACACTGTAGATAAAATAAAATATTATAATCTGCGTTTTACACTCTCTCTCAATTTATCACGCAATTTTGCGCGTACACAAAGGTACAAACACATTTGGAATGAATACAAACGTTAACACATTTCATACGTATTTGTGAATACCTTGGATTAAATTATAATCTTTCAAATCAAATATTCATGTTTTCTGCCTTTCATGTTTTCTTTATAATTTTGTGTTATCCGAATTTGATGGACTATTTTCTATATCAAAGATTGCCTATTTAAGTGATCCATTAGATGCTGAGCGAGGTGATAGATGTACATGGCACTGTCGGCCCAATATTGCCGTTGCATCCAATTCCCGAGGCGGTATTGCTATCAGCTACTAAACGTAAGTATGGCATTGATGTATGTGCTGAACTTTAACAGAACATTGGGCCAGTGACATCGATTTTGTTCGCATCAGTGCCTGAATTATTACTGATGAATGTTCTTGAGGAAAGCTCTGCTATTATAATGTGCCAAACAAATGAAATAATAGTTGTCACAATATTATGAAATGGATGACGATTGCTGCGATATTTATAATTGACACGATATAAATAATGTGCAAGTCCAAACGCGTAATAATCGATTGCGTACAAAGAACCCGTCCGTATTTATATACGTATATAAAACCAATCTCAATTCTATTATATTTCTTATTTTAATTACGGTAAATAGAAATATTATGTCAACAGTGAGTATGCACAAAGCACCTGTCGAGTAACTTGATACAGCTAAATGAATAAAACGTTTGTCTCAAAAAGCTTTTAAGGCTGACAGCGTGGCTTCTTTATGAATATGTTTATTACTCATTACATAAACTGCCTTAGCTGTTCACTTGAAGTAACTATACGTTTGGAATAATTCGTTCCTGATGCTAGAAAACACATATTTGCTTAAGATTCTCCTTCTAGGCAAGATGAAAGTATCAACATCTTATTTAACTCGACATTTTTATGTAGCCTTAAACTTCGTGTAATTTATTAATTCTAGCACGAAACTTTTCTCATTACAGACTTACAGGTCTTGTTAATATAATATTTTGACTAACTATTTAACCAAGCTCGTCGAAACTACTAAAATCGCTTTTATGTTCGTTGTTAAAATTATTGCCAAATATGAAACTGATAAAATTCATGAAAACACTGGCATAAAACTCCGCGATTCAACTAAAAGCGAACTAATAAAAGCTATCCATTATGGCGTACATCTAAAATCAGACTGGCATACGGGCGGAGTTTATCAAGCCTGAATTTCAAACTATTAAATGTTCGTAAAGTTAAATTATTGCAGTCCGTACACGGCACGCGTATTTTTTCCGTGGCGTGGGGTCACGTAGGCACGCAGGGCGCTCGGCGCGTCCCACTGTCACGTACTTACTCACTGGCCATCGCCCATAAAGTCGGGAAATCGCTGCCCGAGCCACGACCATTGTCGTCACTTTTATGGATAACGGGAACAGGATACGTAATTATACACGAAGATTTATTTTATTGACAATTGGTGAACAAATCTAATTTCGCTTTATTTGGTCGGTGACGTGAGTTGGCTTAATTAAACAGTCGTTCGCGGCGACCGCGACGCCAAGCCGCGCCATGCCGCTCAGACGCATAAAGCATCGAAACGCTTGTGTGCCACATATTACAGCCACTAATTCCAAATGAACATCTCACCAAGAAGCTTCTAGCGCATTACCGCGTGGAAACCCCTAATTGATTGGAATCTGTCTATAGCTTGCGAATTCATATAGAACATAGCTCCTTACATTTATCAGGCATAAAATGTAGGCGCTTATGTGTGGGACAGCTGAACAGACCATTACTCCTCGTATCAGACGCCAACAAAGAATACAGTGACACCGACAATAGCTGAAACTCGTTCAGCTTCTATTCGCATTTGCTTTGAATTTTGTTCCGCTTTCAAGATTTCTTTATGAAGTAAAGGACACTGTGAGAAAATCTACACCTCTGTAGAAAATCAAAGCTGGTAATCCTTTGGAAGTAGTTTTATTTCAACGGCGTTGTTAAAGCAGACAATTTTATATAAGAAGGTCTTACGTTCCATTAATATTTAAGCATAGTTTTAGTTGAAACAATGACCATATATTCGCTAAACAGTCATAATATAATGGTGAAATATAAAAGGTTACACATTATCCGGTCGGGATTCGGGAAGCCAAGTATGGCCTCAGATTATACGGGCTCAGCGTTACGATGCATACTTAAATCGTAAACTTTACTAATTAAATATTCAGTATTCCTTATATTGCCTTCGACGCTAAAAGAATAATAAAATTATACTCCATGGTGAACTCTTCAAATGGATAGAAAACCAGTTAAAACTTTACGATTAAAATTCTCTAGCCGGTTGAGATTTACGAAAATAAAAATAAACCGTAAAATAGATATAGATAAAATAATGAAAGGTTTGCACCAAAACTTTGCACCTAGGTCATCGTTTTATGAGCTAGGATGAAAAATGCATTTTAAGATTTACGAGCCTTTTATGCTGAGATTCCGGGACACCCGAACAAAACTGTAATTTGTCAGGCACCGCGCCTTTGAAAAGGATATGTGGAATGGATGAAACTGAAATACATGCTTAAATCTTGAATAGTAAATAAACCTTTTGAACGTTTGAAGAGAAACAAATATTTAATAAGAATAGTTGTTGTGAGTGAGTCTCATCCCTTGAGATAGAATGCGATGCAAGTGGACACGGTAGCAACTTTATACAAGCTGTTGTTTTGCAACCTGGTCAAATTCAAGGACGTAGTTATGCTAATGATTCT
>NWSH02000085.1:3570344-3601603 GCA_002382865.2 Heliothis virescens
TGTCAGGCACCGCGCCTTTGAAAAGGATATGTGGAATGGATGAAACTGAAATACATGCTTAAATCTTGAATAGTATAAAACCTTTTGAACGTTTGAAGAGAAACAAATATTTAATAAGAATAGTTGTTGTGAGTGAGTCTCATCCTTGAGATAGAATGCGATGCAAGTGGACACGGTAGCAACTTCTATACAAGCTGTTGTTTTGCAACCTGGTCAAATTCAAGGACGTAGTTATGCTAATGATTCTAGGCCCAAATCAACAATAAAATGAGAAAGTTTTTTTTTTATTTTATTTTTTTACCGAATTTCGGCAGTGTATATCAGCCGTATTTGAATGTGCTAGTCGCCTTATAACCGCGCTGCGCTTTCACACAAACGCAAACAACACGGACTGACGAACGGATTGGTTGTATCTACGGTTATAAGGCTACTAACACATTCAAATACGGCTATATACATTGACGTATTTCGGTAAATAAAAAAAATAAAAAACATTTTATTATTGGTTTAGGTCCAGAATCATTAGCATAACTACGTCCTTGAATTTGACCAGGTTGCAAAACAACAGCTTGTATATCTACGAGTTGCGCGATTTCAATTCACTCCAAGGAATATTTTCGAAGTGAATGCACACGGCGCGGCGTCCCGCTGCGGCTAGCAGCTCAACTTCTCTAGAAATGTTACAAAGACAAAGTTTTGTATAAAACGGACTGTTCCTCAAATGTAACTATTTGACAATTGCCGCCGTTATCTTATTACTGAATTACTTTCCATAGTAACCTTTATCTCTTGGTACAGCAAAGGAGGTTCTCAAGACATCATTTGAATTTTTCTCGAGTGCTTTTAAGATGCCTGAACTGTATTGAAAAATTCTTTATATTTTCCTTTTGGTTCCATAGTTTCATCAAAATAGATAAGCGTTTTGGTATTTAAATCAAAATACCTAGAAGAATAATACCTAAGTATCGTCAAAATATAAAATACTAGCCGTTTTCCCGCGGTTTCACTCGCATCCCGTGGGAATTACTGCCCGTACCCGGATAAAATATAGCCTATGTCACTCGTGGATAATGTAGCTTTCGAATGGTGAAAGAATTTTTTAAATCGGTCCAGTAGTTTTTGAGCCTATTCATTACAACCAAACAAACAAACAAACAAAAAAGTTTTCCTCTTATAATATTAGTATAGATTACCTACGTATTTTAACTGACTTCCCAAAGAGGAGTATGTTCTCATTTCGGATGTTTGTCTTTTTATACAAAGTCAAGGTCTTGTTACATTTTTTGTGCATAAATGGTATAACTTAAAGACACTAAAATTAAAAGAGTAAAAAAGTTTTCGTAAAATCTGCGTACGCAGAAACATTGGCATAGAAGTCGGTCTTATGTATACTGTGATGTTACTTTGAATCTCTATTTTACACCGACTACGACTTCTACAAAAATATCTATACTAATATTATAAAGCTGAAGAGTTTGTTTGTTTGTTTGAACGCGCTAATCTTAGGAACTACTGGTCCGATTTGAAAAATTCTTAGAGTGTTAGATAGCCCATTTATCGAGGAAGGTTATAGGCTTTTTATCCGGGTGCGCCCAGTAGTTCCCACGGGAAAGCGGGTGAAACCGCTGGCGGAAGCTAGTATTCAATAAAAAGGTTTTATGCAAAATATATAAGTCTATTCCATCAAAGTTTCTATCAATGTTTTATTTTGCTACGTTTTTATTCTGATTACAGTTTGTGTAAATAAAATATTTTGCAAACATATGAATAGAATGCGTGAGTGAGTGAGGAATCCATTGCTTCTAGGTAAAAGGTAACTATTCGATACAAAAGATACCTATTACATGTTTAAATTACATTTTTATTATGTGGGAAGCCAGCTACCATCACAATTCGTCATACAAGTTCAATTCCACGAGTAACAAAGGCTACCAATAGTCTTTTTTGTGCTCGGCTCGAATACAATGAGATAAGGCGTTATATAAAGAATCTTCTCAGTGGGTCAAATCGAGGGACTTTATCGTTATTATTTATCTCCGAAACACATTTGTAGAGGTTTTCCTTACATCCCTTTATTTTACATGACGACTAGGCCGGATAAATTGATTTCTTCAAGGTCCCTCTGGATCGGTCCTATGAAAAAACATCCAGTCATCGCCTAATGATATTTTCCTAGGAGTCCCTCGATATTATTCAATTAGTTGTCACTTGACCTCTCAATTTGAAACTTTATCAAGTTATATCGCCATGTTGCTGTGTAGAGCTTAATGGGGGAGTTAGCTCTTGATAATTTTCAAGCAGTGGCATTTTACAAGATTAAAAAAAAGTATTAACAAAAATTAACAACAACTTTCTTGTTCTCAGTTGGTTTCATAAATGTAAGTAAGCAGGCCCCTAGAAACAATACTATTATAATTATTATAATAATATTATAATAGTCATAATTTTATTTTCATTCTCATTAAAAATATAAGAGCTTTGATATTCCCGTGTAAATACTAATTTATTTATACTAGGTACAGATAAACATCATTAAGTGGAATACGATCAAAACTTACACAGTAACAGAGACAACAAACAAAGTTTTGCGAAACATTAAGATATTTAAACGCGAAACTGAATATTTCATTACAGTCCCAGCGCAGACGCACAGACTGGCGTCAATTATATTGCTGCGTTCTTTAGCATTTTTTATTATGCAAAGTGCGGCATTGCGACGTTGAACACTTGTATCGTTGTATCCGCTGGCCACCCCCTTTGTGTACTGAGAAACCCCACCAAACATAAATCCAGTCTGCATCACAAAAGTACAACACAGCTGCCCCAAGGGGTTTACGAATCACAGTGCGAATTGCGTCTTATTTAAATAACAAAAATCTCTCTGGTACAAAAGGACGGACATAAATAGCCTTTTTAATCACCATAATCTATACAGACACTTTCCGTTAAAAGTATTCTGTCCGATATTAGACACAACAAACGATAATTCAATACAAAGGTCGGTTGTACAAAAAGCAATAGGATTCTTTTCGCACCAATTCGAGTACCTACGGGGTCATATTATAAAGGGTGACATACACGTGTAAGTTAGGACGCAATATTTTTTCTTTTGTCATAAAGAGTTATAGCCATTAAAAACGCGTTTGTAACCGTAATGTAGGTCACATTTACCTACCTATAGTCACATTTAGACACCTATGCTGTACCCTAATACTATTATTACGTGCCACACGTGTTATGACAAAAGTACGCGATGGCATAATCTTGGTCATAATCGTAGTGGGGAATTTAAGACGGCCGGCACATTTATAAGGCCCACCATTGATATTCAAAGCGAGATTTAAAATAGAATAAAGTTCTTATTATGCGTGTGTGAGAAAGAAGTGGGAGGAGGAGCGGCCGCGACGGGCAAGCGGTTGAGCGAAGCTCCCCCTAATAAGAATACCGTTAAGGGTAATAGGGTAGGATTTGGTACATGGAGAAAAGATTACGCACCCGCCAGAGACCTTTTCACTAACCACTGTCGGTCTTGTTTGTGTGCCGTCACTGCTCTCTGACAATTCCTTATAGCTACTCGTACAATTCGTAACAAAACAAATAAGATACAGAACCCAACGAATTAAATAAACGTTCATTCGGTCTACATAATAAAGAGGGTTTACTACGGGAATGGTACTCGTTTCGGGATATTCATCAATATAGCAAAAGCAATAATTGTTTTAAACAATTTCGGCGCCGACATGTCTGCTGGCAATGAGAATAAACGCTTTCATTTATATTGCCGAGGGGTTTCAATTAATATCACAATAAAACACTTTTCAGGTTTATTAAATTACTTACACGTATTATTGTTTCGCGAATAATTTGGGAAACAAGGACGTAATTTCTAAAGTTATTTAAAATCTATGAAGGATCACTACCTATGTACATCAGACTATTGCGTATTTCAAAGTTTTATTTTCCAAACTCTCATTTCTGTCATTCTTGTTAGTTTATTCGAACAAGAGTAACACTAGACTAACGGTTGAAAATATCTTTTCAAATCTGCTAACGTTGATCCTTCCCTTTATATTACGAGCGATTCAATTAAATAAGTTTTAATAACCACAACGAAAAGTTTTATTGGATAATGGTGTCTACTGTACGTTCAGCCTGAAAGTTACGATAAACTGTAAACTAATAACTCGATGAAAAACCTATGCTGTGGCGATACATGCATACCTTAAAATGAAAGTTCTAATGGCATGAACGAGGTTTCATCAGCCTGAGGGTTGTAATTGAAACGTGTAAGGCCTAGATTAAAATTTGCAAGCATTTTAAAAGCTGCTTGGCCACCACGCGTACCTTAGTTGGTGATGAAATAATGTATTAAAAAGTCAAACACACCTAGAACATTTCAGAACCCAAAACAAAGATAATAATTCAACAATAATGGTAAATCAAAATCAGTGCAAAATCTAAATCGCATTCCTAGTAGTACGACATATAGACACAGGGTTTGACTGAGGCAACCTAAGCTCTACTTATGCTTGCGTAAAGGTAATGGAATACCTGTGCACGCCCACATCCTTGTGGTTGTCTCCGCATACAGTGCAAGTCATAATACTCAACTACTAATTAATGCTTCGACGCTAACAGACGTCTTTAATTACAAAGGAGTTTCCTCTAAAGTGATACCGCAACATTGATAGATATTACGTAATTAAAACAGTTAGGGTCTAATACGAACCTTGATTACAATGAATCGTAATGCTTTAATGCCAATTTTACTTGTGCAAACTGAATTGCTAATTCAAATTCAAAGTTGCCGAAGATGAGATATTAACATCGAGTAAATTATTGAATTTGAAATATCCACACAACTTCAAAGGATATTATTAGCGTTTATTGGTTCGGGATTTGGAGGAAATGTTGGCAAATATTGTCAGTTCACCCCATCGTGCGTCGTATATCATAAATATGACAAAAACAACTATACCAATATTATAATGTGTATAAGATTTACTTGTTTTGGTTGGTGTTGTTGATATATCAGATGTGCTCTATTTTGAACAATACTTCGGTGCTAAAATCGAGCATTACGTCTATGACTATTGGGATTTAGTGATTTTATATTGTGTTTTAAAGGAATGCGCCGCTAATATCACTGAAATGTAAAGGGTCACTAGTTTATCCTATTTTTTTCATCGTATCTGAATAGAAAGTTTGTGAAAATTTACGATGTCAGTAAGCAAAATGTAGTAAACGTAGATATGTTTATGGACCTTTCATTTATAAGTTTTTAAACTTTTCATTTATAAATGGCGTTTATATCAGTTCCAAAAATTATCTAGTACACCGTCAGCAAGACCAACCTTTCTAACGGCCGCCGTTCCCAATAACCTATCTATCTCTGGATTTGCTTACCAGAGATAGGAATTTGACATTACTTGTATGGGGCTAATGTCAAAATTCTATCACTACTAAGCAAATCCAGAGATAGACAGAATATTGATTTCCGCAGTAAATGCGATACGAGATCAACTGTGCACCTCACTCAATTGGTTGGAATTAATATCGAACATATATTAATAAAGGGTTTGGCCTTTGATCTTTAAATAAATACAGTAATGTATTGATGTGTTTCGAGTGCTCGCTCAATGGCGCACACGCAGATGTCAAGGCATAGTTGAACAAAAATAGAGTTGCACTTGGATCGAGTTGCTCAAGTGCGCTGCGGTCGGGTTGCGGCTAGGACACCTCCTCAAAGGATTCAAACGTGTCCATACGCTTATAAGCTATCATCGTTTTTTTTTTATTAATACCTAAACGGGTATTATGACGCAATGGCCATGATGCCAGGGCTCAAAATGACTAAATCATCAAGACGTAACATAGGTAACAAAACCCATTATATTCCTTTGCCTTGTTTTAATTAAAATTGATTAGATATAATGCATTAATGCTCATGAAAAAGGACTAGTGAGGTCACCGGTACGCAAAAGTGACTTCACCCGAAAGTTAAACGCGTTTGTTTTCGTTGTAATTTTTATTTACGTGTAATTTTTCGCTAATCTAAAACAGTATTTTTTTTGTCATCATTCCTTTGCTGTACCTACTTACTTACTTTAACAGGTGACATAACAGAGCTGCTCCTAATTATTGCAAACATAACACTTTGTACTTTCTTTTAATTAGTAGGTATAATTATGTGCAAACGTTAATAAAATGTTAATTCTTTTTGTATTTACCGCTCATTGTTTAATAAAGATGTTCCGGCCCATGCCCTGAGGCAAGCGAAATGTGTTTTTTATTGAAGATTACAAATTCGTTACAAAAAAAACTGCGTGTGCCAGACAGCTGTTGCGTATCTTTTCATAATTTTGAAACAGAATACTGATTTGTATGTAAGTAGGCACTTAAATACCTTTGTTATTTAGTTCCTCTCACCTGAATATTAAATAATTAGGGTGCGTTTACAAAAACGAGTCCAGCAACGTGTCGTAATGACCCTACAATTAAAGCCCTTTTTGGTCCTTTTGAAGCAAAAACCAGTACATACAATGATCTTTTTATATCCTTTGAATTCGCACATGTCACTTTACTTTTGGTTTTTTATGGCGATCAATGAAAAGGACCACCAGGTGTGAGTGCTAATAAACGAAAAGGGTTCAACTTATTTGCAGATGCAGCATCTCTATATCTAAAACAAGGTCGTATATGTAGATAATGTTTAACTTAAACGCTTTTAAAACGTCATATACCTATGTAGGTATGATTCTTGAAAAATGGCAGATGGCAGCATATTTTTTTCAGAAGGATTTTTTTTTTACTGCTTTCAGATCTGGAGGTCGCGTCCACGTGAGAAATTTTTCTATCAATTTTTAAACGATGAGGAAATACACCTTTTTTTAAATGTCTTTGGATGACGATCTGCAACTAAATTCCGAGCATAAGTACGCGTATGTGATTCATTCCCCTGCTATATACGACTAATAAGTACCTAAAAATGGTTTCTGTGCAGCAACTAGTGCAATGTTCCGTGACGATAAAAAGTTTAGCGAGAACCTTGCTTCCGTATATAAGACGTGGCCAGCGGACATTGTACCAACAAACTTTTAAGTCACGTCCAGCAATTATACTGGAAGTTGGTAATCTTAGTGCATATAAACAAACAGTGGTCACAGTACCCTGACTACCGTAATAACTGGTTTCCTAACATTTTACGAGCTGCACTCGACATGCGCCATTTTACAATACAAAACTATTGTTATTGCCAACCATTAATTATGCTGTTTTATTACATAAAGAGGCTTTAAGCTTTCAGTAGTGTTGGACCATTAATAAAATTTGGAATGAATAGATTTTATACGTTTTATAAAATACTAGCCGTTTTCCCGCGGTTTCACTCGCATCCCGTGGGAATTACTGCCCGTACCCGGATAAAATATAGCCTATGTCACTCGTGGATAATGTAGCTTTCGAATGGTGAAAGAATTTTTAAAATCGGTCCAGTAGTTTTGGAGCCTATTCATTACAACCAAACAAACAAACAAACAAACAAACAAACAAAGTTTTCCTCTTTATAATATTAGTATAGATTAATTAGAAACTATCCATCAGGCGTCGACGTCGGGAAATGTATTGTTTCCTCTCTTACTTAATTGGAAACTGGACACGTCCATATGACTCGGTACAATGGTTGCCAGACTTTAAACTCTCATTCTCACTTGTAAAGTAGTTAAGATTTTAAATGAAGTGTACAAGAAAATCCCTAATCCCGAAATTGTACAAAGAAATAAAGTAAGAACAGCTCATCGCAGTGGCTTCGTTGTATTATAACAGATTGTATATTTAATCCTATAAGCCATTAATAAAGTCGGTGGAAGGAATTTGTCACGGCGGACTTCAGCTTCAGCCCGATAACTAACAAAGAGCTCTAAATCCACTCTGTTATAGGCCAAATGAATGGATCCCCGAAGAATCTTAGCATTCAACTTAATCCTACTGTAAGGAGACACCGCTTGCCCGCCGACCGCTGACGACTTAACCTGCCGATCTGAAGGGACATACTTTCCTTTGTTAATTTGCAAGACAAATGTAGTCCCTGTTAAGCTCGGCGTCTTATACGATGACCGCCATTACTTACCTAGACAAATACCATCAGTCGACTCAAAGCGTCAGCCATTTATGTTTACAACTAAACGCGTTATTATACTTAATGCGTTTAGTGCATTGCGAGTTTCTGTATATATTTCTCGTGGGACACAAGACGTACTTGTAGCTAAAGACGTTATTGAACCTCATGTATGAGATAGTAATACAGAGGCAGCTCGGTGCAGACTCAATTTATAACGTCGAAATGGAAACAGACGTACGGTACTTCTTAGTGACTGAAGACGTGAATACGCGCGTTAATCTTATAAGGTGTCTGAGATACCATTTGCGGCCTCAGCATCCGACCGTGTATAGGTTTTATTTGTACAACCCGCTAATGTCATATGATATTAGACATTACATTTTATACGGTTTATCTAGTTTGATATTTTTTCGACCACATGAGTGTGAATTGAAATTCTACAAACAATACACGAGATATCTGCAATCGTGAATGATGTTGATCGTTTATTTTTATATCCAAAGTTCCATCAAAAGGCTTTCAACAAATGTGTTTGTAAAATATGGGAACGACTGGACTGATAGAAACCCTTTTAAATAAAATCGTTGATTCTTTTTGATGGGTTTTTATTGTGTAACATACATCATCATCTGCCTAGCCTTTTCCCAACTATGTTGGGGTCGGCTTCCAGTCTAACCGGATGCAGCTGAGAACCAGTGTTTTACATGGAGCGACTGCCTGTCTGACCTCCACAACCCAGTTACCCGCAACCTGGCCCCTTGGTAAGACTGGTTGTCAGACTTTCTGGCTTCTGACTACCCGTTAACGACTGCCAAAGATGTTCAAATGACAGCCGGGACCCACTGTTTATCGTGCCTTCCGAAACACGGAAGAATCGTTATGACCAAGATTCACCCATCCACGGACCGACCGCGCCAAGCGTTGCTTAACCTTATGATCGATCGATCCGCGCGGCTTTGACTTAGCCACGAGCTCTTGTGTATTGTGTAACATACATACTTAAATAAAACGACGTAAGTACTGACTTCCTGTATTTTTTAGTATGTTATCGATATTTCCATCGTATATTACTAAAATGTTAATGAAATCGATAGTGCATACAGTGCATAACTTTGGTATTTCCAAACTCAGGTCTTCTTCTTATCGAGTGAGCTGCAGGTTTAATCACCTAATAAGCCGCCTGACGGCCTCTGACGTGGATTTATATACGACTGCTACTGAGTAGCATTCGAGGACGCCGGCTTTACGTGCCCTCCCAGGCACGGGGGTGTAACACCGCCAATTTCCAGACTCCAGGCTGCTTTGTGGAAGTTTCTAAAACCCACAAAGCCATTTCGGCCTGGCCCGGGAATCGAACCCGAGACCTGTGATCGGCAGTCGCGCTATGCGACCACTAGACCAACGAGGCAGGTAAAATCATTGTTCTGTTTTATGACGTTATGGTCGGGTAAAAGTTCCCAACATGTCCAAAACGAATAGTGCTCAGATAGTTCGGGCACAGATCGCGCGTCCTACATTAACACGGGATTCGAAACGCTTGTTTTATTCTCGTTTTTCTTTACAAATGGGAAATCGGACCCACATTATTACATGTCTGAGGCGTAGATATCTCGAACTTCTTACAGAACACTCTTGTTAAAGATTTATATTGCGCGTAGACGCGTGACTGAAAATTCAAATTATCTGTTATCTAACGTATTATGTTCGGCTAAAAATGATAAGGTTATCTGAACTATACCCTAGTCAAAAAATATTTAAAAAGTTCAATTATTATGAGGCATACCCGGGACTACAGCGTTCTGTAGAAAATACTTTAAAAAGAAAAAAGAACATAAGTACGAGCATTCAAATCCTAAGTACATAATTATCTACTTTTCTTCGTAAAACGGAGCGGGTTCATCCATTTCATAATTAAAGCTGTTCCATTACCCCTTTTCCCCTGTTTAGCTGTGTACCTGAGAAGGAAATTCCTGAGGCATACAGTTACGGTTACCGTAGCTAGTGTTCTTTTTTCTTTTAGGGAAATACGGCAGTACAGTAGCCTAACTGTATTTTTGAAGCGAAAACTTCTTTAGCCGCGCTGTGCACTTTCTGTGATGGGGAAAAAATGATAACATCGCGACAGGTATCACGGGACCGACAGATTTGAAACCCGAAAGTCCGTAAGACGTTCGTAGGTAAGACATTCGACTGACGATGTTCCGTCGTGTCCGTGTTTTGAGAGACAGTCTTTCTTTTTGTAATGTTAAATAAACGTAATAGTTCTGAAGTGTTAATTATTTAAGTTATATATGTCATATTTGTGTATGTATATAGTATAGTACTTTAATATTGAAAATTAAAGCAATTTGTGCTGATAATAAAAAAAACCCTAAATATCCCAAAATATGAAAAATGCATAACTTTGATACTTATTCAAGTTTTAACTTCTGCCAGCAATCCCTAAGTGCACCTCGATATTTTTTAATCAATTACTAACCCAACGAGTTTCTGAATAATGGTAACTTTACATTGAAACATGACCTAATAAACTAATCAAAAGCATCTTAATTTGAACAAAATTACAAAAAATAAACATTATTTGTTGGCGACAGTTAATCAAACCACAGACGACCAAATTGCGCCTACTTCAGAACTTACTGCGAGACTTGCTACTCGGTTCAACGTAAAAGTGGTTCTATTGACCTACATCTACGTTAAAGGAGAGACAGGGTAAATTACCTTTGTCCAAACGTCCATAGAGCTAGCCAAATATGTTTCACGTAATATCTAAACATCACGACTACAGTGTAGTCGTATGTAAAGGACCAACCTCTCAAATATGACTGTGTGGGTTTGATTCAGGCAAATACCAATGCAACTTTTCTAAAGTTTGTATGTGCTTTCTAAGTTTATCTTGGATGCCTGGACATTAAACATCTCGAGGAAACCTGGACTGTCTAGACTGAAATCACCAATCCTCTTTGAGCAAGCGTGGTTAACGCTTCTTTCTCTGTGTGAGATGACGCCTGTGCCCAGCAGTGGAACAATAAAATTAATACCAGAACATTATTCTGCATCATCATTCAGGGCTATCAAGAAACAAACTGCCATTACAAGATGCTTGAGTTAACATTATTGTAAACTCCACTGAAGCCGGGTGAACTCGTTTGTAAAACTAACTCAGGTTGAAATAGGTACTAACGAGCTTTATTGAACTATCAAAAGCTCGTGACTTTGTGCTTTAAACAAACGTTATAATTAATTGGTTTGAATATGCGTATTCTGATTTGTTCTTCGACTTTAGTCGTTATATGAGGAGAGTGTGAATGTGGTCCTTTTGATAAATGGGTACAGACAACAGAACATCAAGTTACTACAATCTGTCAAATTTCTGCAATCGATTTTCAACCTTATCACAATGGAGGTAGGTTAATGTTCGATTAGTAAAATGTGACAGATTCGTATACGTTGACCTGCTGTTGTCTGTACCACTGCGCTTGCGCTTGTTTTGTCAAAAGTCAAAAATAGATGTTTTATTTCACGAAAACTTTCTTGTGTAGGTGTAGGTTGAACTATCAACATATGTATGTAAAAAATCATCAATGGATTATCTACCAAACTGATTTTCGACATGAAATTCAATCTCCATTTTACACTAGGATTATGTTAATGTAATTTGTTTATAGGTGTAAGTTTATACTTCTAGTAAACCTAACGGAAAAATAATATCACTATCGGTTAAACCTGATTGAAATGTCCACCGGTTGGTAACGCATAGCAAGTTATATCGTCACGTAATAATAACGTGAAAAAATCCCTCAGGCAGTATGTATACTAATACTGTAAAGCTATAGAGTTACTTAAATGTGACCTTAGGACCTACTGTCCCAATTTCAATAATTATTTCAGTGTCATAGGTCGAAGGACGCCATTTTTATCTGTGTGCAAAAAATTGCTCTCTCCGAGTGCAAATGTGCCCGAAAGGAACCTGAAATAAATCCAAGGGTCAATTTTCTCAGCGATCAGCGATTCAATGAGAAGGCTGTATGCCCTACAACTAGTAGGAAACAGTATTCCGAGGCACTTACGGAAGCACTCAGGGCAATGCGGTAACAGCATCGATATTCCAAAGAGGTCAAATGTCCTAGTTTGCTCGATAACTTTCACTTAAAGTCCTTCAAATAATTGCATCATTGTCCAGTTAGTTCAAGAACTCCGTCTATTTGTAAATAGCCATTAATAATATTCAATTGTTTCAGTCTTTTAATGTTTCTTTATTATGAAAAATACATTTTCTTGTTTTTCTGTTGCGATTGGTTTGTTTAGCAATTATAATTTACTGACTGATCTAACAGCCTTTTGGGTACTTGTTATGCCCGTATTTTTTATTTAGCGACGTGTTATGATGTCTTGAGTGATAATAAATTAATTAACTTAATATTTTAATCAATATACATATAGGTACGATGTAGACAGTGCTCCTTGATAACCAGTCCCTATCTTCATCACTTACCGCAGTTAATTCCCAAATTACGAGCACCTCTTGATAAACTGCGTAGGTATAGTTATTTACGCACGGTTCCCTTCCTGGAACGTCCTTAACCATTAGAGGCATCAAGATAATAGCTCAGCATCGTGTTCAACATGTATAATATGAAACTCGATTAGTGAAATGCATATTTCATCAGAACGCTTCGATAGGGATTCTCGCTAACGAGAATAGCAAAATATGTAATAGTAAACATCAAAGATCATAATAGTTGGTAAATGAAAATAGCTACGTAGTTCTACTTTCAAAAAATGTCAGCCATTTTTGCTCGCTGTATCTTGTTATTCAGAAAAGTTGGCGGCGTAAGCGGTGTTTCTCAAGCAAAGTTCGGCCGCCCCGGTCAAGTAGCTACAGTACACTATACGATTTACACAAGTTCTTTTTCAGTGAGTTGGTAGGAGTAGCGGCCGAGAGCATCATTATATCCAGATCTTTAGCCTACTTCCCTCCGACAATAAGATGAATTGAAACTCGTAGCAATGACCTCGTGTATTTTTCAGCCCCTTTTGTTCAGTTTTACCTTCAGCTAAGTTTCGGTAGGACTGCTGTTTAAAACGCCTCCATAGATTTAAGAGCTCATAAACTTTTTTAAAAGCATTTGAATAATGTGATTAGAGTTTGAGCTCGTATCGGTTCGGAAAATCTTAAATACCAATTCAACTCGAGTTACTGAAGCGATAATAAAAGTTTCACAATTTAAATTTTTCACCTCATCTTAATACTATAGTATTTTCAAAAGCGTATCTGCGTAATTATGATGTTGGAAAGAATTTAATTAGTCCCCGGAATAAATTCTTGCTTTTAGGAACATTAGTAAAGGAGCACAGCATTTAATAGGAAAAAGAATTATGTAATGAAAAAAAGGTTACGAGAAAAAAGGAGTATCCAATAAAAGGAAACTTCGATTAGGTCCAGTTCCGTCTGATTTCATTTAGGTACCAATAGGCGCCCGGAAGATCGTGGCTTTTTAACTTTGCTAAATTTCCAAATATAATCTAATTGATCTTAAACAATGGTACACCTTCCAATAAAGTTTCAATTGTAGGTAACTACTGTTGTCGGAACAAATCCCGCTATGTTCGGCCACACATATTTTGTTGTTATAGTACCCTTTTACCCCCTAAAATAATATCGTGTAGATTCAATGATATTGTATAGTAAAAATAGAGAGTCTTTTTTAATAATAAATTTAAACGTGGTATTGTCACCAGATGAATTCTATTTCAATTGGAAATTCTTGAAGATAAAATATCAATGATAAAATATACCACTTTCGATGTTTAGGCACAACAATAAAGTATCAACAAAGAAGTACCTATGTTACATAAACGAAATTGAACGCAGATAGTTTTATGAATCGCAGCACTACGCATTTACCGTTGAGGGCGCAACCCCTCATACTCGTAGTACCGCGACGGCCGGTACCCCACAACTCATGGGGTGCGATTCAAGGGGTGACAACAGCAGGGGTTCATCTATAAAGCCCCTCTATGATTAAAAGGAATCAATATTTTTCCAACGGATTCGCGCGCTCTTTCAAGGTTACAAAGTAAAAATTTTGATCGTATGTCTGTCAAGCATGTAGCTATCTAGTTCTGCAATGTTGTTGGGACAAGCTTTATTCAAAAATTTGTTTGACAATTGTAAGTATGTACTAGAGTCATAAATCCTTCAGGTCACGGTAGGTAAATGTGAAATGTCGGGGCTCACAACTTTTGTGATAGTTGCCGAGTTATCATACAGTAATTTCTGCCAGAAGGGATTTTGGTAGAAGCTATTTGTCAGGCACATACATTTTTTGATGGGGGTTCCCCCACAGCGTTGACTTCCTCGTAGTAACCCCTGGGCAACGTCGCGCCTGACCACCGTAACGGAGTGGCAGGCCGGCGGCTAACGAACGCTGTGCATCGAGGCAACACCATTGACTGACTACCTCGATATTGTTGGTGGCTATGTCGCAGCCAATGAGGGACGCCGGGCGCTTGCGCCCCAAAGGCCCTTCTCAGGGCCAATCCAAAGGCCCTTCTCAGGGCCAACCCAAAGGCCCTTCTAAGGGCCAACCCAAGTCCCGCGATGCTTCGGCATCGGAGACCAGCCGCGCGCCATCCGTGGCCAGTGTAATGCGCTGGAGCGACCTCGGGTCGGACTACTCCGACGCGGAGTCCATTTTGAGTGGCTCAACTAGCCAGTCGAGGAAGAGGCCCTTCCTCAGGCGGTACTCCGGAAGCTCTCCGGACTCAGCGGAGAAGCCCGCAAAGCGGGCTGTCATGCAGGCGGACTTGGCGGAGACGATCGCTTCTAAGGAAAAGCGGGCACGAACCGTCAGACCCAAAACCGGGTACGGCGCCTCCAGTGTCCTTTACTCAGACCACTCCGTAGAGGAAATGGAGCGCATGGCTCTGGAGGACCAACAGGAGATCTTGGAGGTGGCCTCCAAGTCCTCCAACCTCAAGGGGACCTTCCAGAAGGCCCTGAAATGCCGGGCAGCGAGCCTAGTTGGCATCGTTAAGGAGATGGCGCAGCGCACCACTTCTGACGAAACGCGGCAACTGCAGGCGAAGGTGGATCGCCTGCAGAAGGAGGTGTCCGCGCTGCACGCGCGCGTTGCCGAGCTCATGGCTCGGCCTGAGGGGACCTCCGAAGATCCAGTGACGATTGCGCCCCCCTCCAACCTTGAGGATATCATCCGCAAGGTTGTTACGGAGGAGAGGGCCTTCACCAGAGCCTGTTTTGCGGGGATTGAGGATAGGCTCCTGCCGGAAAAGCGGCTCCGCCCTCCGCTCGCGGCGGATACGCCCAGCGCACCAGGGCCCTCAACTGCCCCAGCCCATTTGGAGCAGCCCAAGGGCAAAGGAAAGGGCAAGGGCAAGAAGTCCACTTCGGCCGCCCCGACTGTACAGATGGTCCCAGACCAGACCCAGAGGGAAGACCCACTCCTGCCCTCCACCACTCCTTCCAACGAACCCTGGATAAAAGTGGTACCGAGGAAGCGGAAAGGGAAGAAATCGGCTCCAAAGCCCCCTGCAGCCAAGTCTACGGCTTTAGTGGGTAATAGGACAAAGCTCCCTCCTCCCCCAAAAACCGCAGCTGTGGTGGTCACATTGACCCCAGAGGCGGCTGAACGAGGGGAGACGTACGAGTCCGTACTACGGCGGGCTCGTGCAAGCGTTGACCCAGCGCAACTTGGGGCTGGCAGAGTCACCTGCCGAAAGACCCAAACGGGAGCTCGAATCTTCGAGTTCTCAGGGGCTCAGGGCGGCACCAAGGCGGACCTCTTTGCCTCGAAGCTCAAGCAGGCTGTCGAGGATACGGCCAAGGTCGTGAGGCCCGTCAAATGTGTGACTCTTGAGGTGACCGACCTCGACGACTCAGTCACCCAAGAGGAGGTAGTGGCCGCGGTTGCGGGGGCGGGGGGCTGCGCCGTCGAAGCTGTCAAGGGCCGGGCCATTAGACCCGGACGCGGAGGCATGGGCACCATGCGACTGGAGTGCCCAGTCGTGGCGGCTAAGGCAGTCCTGGCCAAGGGTCGCCTCCCGGTCGGGCTAAGCTCGGGGGGGGTTCGGGCGCTCGAAAATCAGCCGATGCGCTGTTTTAAGTGCCTGGGCATTGGTCACACCCGGGCTCTCTGTCCGTCCACTGCCGAGCGCAGGGAACTGTGTTACCGCTGCGGAAAGGAAGGGCACAGATCGGCCACTTGCGAGGCTACCACACCGCGCTGCGCAGTATGTGCTGCCAGTGGTCGTCCGGCTGACCACGTCATGACGGGCAGGACATGCCGTCCTCCCGTAAGGAAGGGTAAAGCGCAGGCGCTGGTCAGGCCTGCAGCTGCCGCCGCCACTGGAACCCCAGTCTCAGTGCCAGCCGCCGAGGGAAGTGCCATGAACACTGACTGATGGCCAGGCCCTATCGCATTCTCCAGGCGAACATCAATCACTGCAGAGCGGCCCAGAGCCTGCTGGTCCAAACTTTTGCCGAGTGGTTGGTGGACGTGGGGGTTGTCGCCGAGCCCTACTCTGTTCCTGGCAGCTGGCTGGGAGACGATAACGGCTTGGTAGCATTGGTGTCGCGGCCTTCCACAGACTCCCCTCCTCTTTCGCTCTTAGAGAGGGGACCAGGATACGTGGCCGCCGCGTGGGGAGACATGGCCCTTATAGGGGTGTATTTCTCCCCAAACCGCCCGCTCTCGGACTTCGAGAACTTTCTCGAAACTCTCGCCATGGTGGCCGGCAGAGTGACTCAGCATAGGGTGTTGGTGGTGGGCGACTTTAATGCCAAGTCGGTGAGCTGGGGGAACCGAATCACCAATGCCCGAGGACGTGAGTTGGAGACTTGGTCCGTGTCGTCCGGTCTGTCCCTCCTAAATAGAGGCACAGTTCAGACTTGCGTGCGGCGGGAGGGGGGCTCCATCGTGGACCTCGCCTTCGCCTCCCCTTCTTTGGCGGCCTGTGTAGTAGACTGGCGGGTGGAGCTGGTGGAGACGTTGTCGGACCACCGATACGTGCGGTTCGATATCTCCACCCAGGGAGAGCAGGAGGCACGGTCGGGCCGGTCGCACTTCCCGCGGTGGGCGCTCACCCGCCTGGACCGGGAGGCCGCCACGGAGGCAGTGTTCGTCCAGGACTGGTTGTCGCCTCCCGTCGACGTTCGGAATGTGGACGCCACGGCGGTCCAGTTGAGGGACTCCTTGACCGAGGTGTGCAACTCTTGCATGCCTCGATCTCACCGTCCGCCTCCTCGACGCGCCGTTTACTGGTGGACGCATGAGTTGGTGGATCTCCGGGCCGCCTGTGTGGCGGCCAGGCGGGCCTACACAAGGAGCCGGCGGCGGCGCCTTCGTGACCTCAACAACGAAGACCGCCTCTATGCAGCATACATAGAGGCCAAGGCGACCTTGACGGCGCAAATGGGCGCCGCCCAGGACCACGCGAGGGTGGAGATGTTGGAGAGTCTCGACACTGACCCATTCGGGAGGCCGTACAAGGTGGCACGCAATAAGTTGCGCCCGTGGGGTCCCCCAGTCGCCGAGACCCTCGAGCCGACATTGCTGGATGGGGTGGTCCAGGCCCTGTTTCCACGCAGGGACAACTTCGCCCCACCAGTGATGAGCGCCCCGCGGGGTGCGGCTCCACCTGCCGAGGAGGTCCCCCCGGTGACGGAGGCTGAAGTGGAGAGGGCAGTTCACTGTCTCCGGGCAAAAAAGACGGCCCCAGGTCCGGACGGCGTCCCCGCAAAAATTGTGGCCATCGCCGCCTCCCAGATGGGAGAAAGGTTTCGGGACCTCTTCAGTGCGTGTCTAACGTGCGAGAGGTTCCCAAAGCCATGGAAGGAGGGCCAATTGTGCCTCCTTCGGAAGGAAGGGCGGCCGGTGGACTCCCCCTCGGCATACCGACCCATCGTCTTACTGGATGAGGTCGGTAAAATGTTCGAGAGAATCCTCGCTGCCCGTATCAACAGGCACTTGTGCACAGTTGGCCCGGACCTAGCGGACGCTCAGTTCGGCTTTCGAGCGGAGCGCTCGACGGTGGACGCCCTGTCCCGGCTCAAGGGCCAGGTAAAGGAGGCGATGGAAGCGGGGGATGGACTGTTGGCTGTGTCATTCGACATAGCCAACGCCTTCAACTCCATTCCCCACTCTACCATATTAGAGGCGCTCCGCTTCCATGGAGTGCCTCCGTATTTGCGGGGTCTCTTGGCCGATTATTTGAGGGACCGCACAGTCGTTCTGGTCGACAAGTCGGGTCAGCTCCGACGATACGGCGTTGAGTCCGGTGTCCCACAGGGTTCAGTTTTAGGACCGCTCCTGTGGAACATTGGATTCGACTGGCTCTTGCGGGGCAACCTCCCCCGTGGCACGTCTGTCATCTGTTATGCAGACGACACGCTCCTAACTGCCCGGGGGAGAAATTTTGCAGAGGCGGCCAGCTTGGCCTCGGCGGGCGGTTCGCAAGTGGTGGACCGAATCTCCCGCCTAGGGCTGACGGTGGCGCTGCACAAGACGGAAGCCGTGTTCTTCAATAGGCGTCGTCAGCGTCAACCACCCGACGCCCATATCCACGTGGAGGGTGTCCGCATCGAGGTGCAGGCCCAGATGAAATATCTGGGCCTGGTGCTCGACAGTAAGTGGCGCTTCGGCGCACACTTCAGAGGACTGTCGTCGCGCTTATTGAAAACCGCGGGCGCCCTCTCATGGCTCCTCCCGAACATCGGGAAGCCCGGCGAGCAATGCCGGCGATTATATGCCGGCATACTTAAAAGCATGGCCCTTTATGGGGCTCCCATCTGGGCGGACTCACTGTGCAGACGGGAGAACGTCGCTAACATCCGCAGGCCACAAAGGGCCATTGCACAGCGGGTGGCGAGGGCGTACCGCACAGTGAGTTTCGCGGCGGCGTGCGCTCTGGCGGGAACCCTTCCCTGGGAGCTCGACGCTTGGGTGCTCGCCAGACTGTACGAGTGGACGGCGCAACAGAGGGCGCTAAACCAGCGCCCAGACCCGGGAGAGCGGGAAGAAATCCGCGAGGAAGTGAGGGACGCCATCACTCGGCACTGGGCGGAGGACCTGGCCTCCGCAACGTTCGGCCGCCGGCTTCTGGACGCCATCGGGCCCGTACTTAGGGATTGGCTCGACCGGCGGCATGGCCACCTCTCCATGCGTCTGGTGCAGGTGCTGTCCGGGCATGGCTGCTTCGGATCTTACCTGCATCGGATTGGGAGGGAGGAGACTCCAGCGTGCCACCACTGCGGAGCCGCGGTGGATACCGCGGAACACACCTTAGAGGAGTGCCCATCGTGGGCTGAACCCCGCCGCGCCCTGGTGGCAGCGGTCGGGGATGACCTCTCGCTCCCCAGCGTGGTTGCGGCCATGCTGAATGGTGAGGAGGCATGGGCAGCGGTAGCTTCCTTCTGTGAAGACGTCATGTCACAGAAGGAGGCCGCGGAGCGCATACGGGAAGACGACCCTCTCGCAGCGCCGCTCCGCAGACGAAGAAGGGGCCGAAGACGACGGACACAACTTCCGTCCTCATCCGCCCCAGGGGATGACCAGCAGGCTGCAGGCGCGGGGGCGCCACCGCCTGCATCACAGGAGTCACCCCACCCGTCAGGCCAAAATGGCCGTGTGCTCCGGCCATAAAGGCCCCTCCCCACTAAGGGGGAGGCTGTGGGGCTTGCCGTAAGGCGGGCAGTCGCCGGTGGGGGCCTGGACGCTATGGACTCCCAGGCCCTCCCCACTCAGGCGAGGTCGGAGTGCCGCTGGGTATTTTTAGTGGGTATACCGGGAACGACTGTACCGGGGAGTCCCACATACCCCTCTCCCGTCCCCCGACGGGAAGGGGATGCGTAATTGCCATTTTTTCCCAGCGACAAAAAAAAAAAAAAAGGCACATACATTTGGTATTTAGTTGTAGTTGGGCATAAGAAGGTGGGAAACATTTGTTACAAAGACTGAGTTCAGTAGGAGAGCAACGAGAGAGAGAGAGAGAGTAAGAGAAGAGTAGAAGTAGACCAAAAAAATTGATTAATTGCTTGAAAGATGCGTGGATGTTATTATGACGGCTGTTATGAAGGAATGAAAGTGTAAAATATGATGATGGCCTCCTAGCCGATTATCGGCCACGGCGGCTGTTCTCATATAAGGAGATCAGCCAGCTGCGCAGGACATATTATAGTGCACAAGCATTTGCGCAGACACAGGTGCACTCCCTATTCCCTCACTCTCATAACCCGATGGGACGGCAATCCGACACGACCGGAGAGAGATCAGGCGCAGGACCGACATTAACGTGCTCTCCGATGCACGGGTGAATCAATCACCAACTTCCAACTCCGGGCTGCTTTGTGAAAGTTTCTAAAACCCACAAAGCGATTTCGGCCCGTCCCGGGAATCGAACCCGAGACCTCGTGCTCAGCAGTCGGCTATGCGACAACTAGACCAACGAGGCAGCAAGAGAGCAGAAAGTGTAAAATATACTGCGCTGCCCTCAAACTGGCTACAACTTGGAAACTGGGCAAGTAAAACAAGAACATAATAATTTTGGTATTTTATTGCAAAACTTATAAACGTAGATTCCTAAAATATTGCGGGCGCTCTTCGTACAGTTAGTGCCATATTTAACAATCAATGCATCGAATAATTTCACAAAGCAGGTACCAAATAATAACTATTAACAACAACAATGTTAAATTAAACAGATTAATCGGATAATTTAATAATGCTCAATATTTCAATAATAGCTGCACATTATTTAGATATTTGCAACTAAATAGTTTAGATAGATAATTTATTGCATGAATGAATGATATACTCGTTCATTTATGCTGTCCCGGTAGAATATAGAAAGTTATTTAGTTTCGAATTAGTGAGTTTCACTTTGAATACTGTCAATTTAATTACAGCTAGGCTAAATGGATTACAGATTGGTTCTATCACGGCTGCCAACCTGTCTGGTCATCAATAACGCAACAGTGCCATCAAATCGTAGTATGCAGATTGAAATTGGGTGTTAGGAGGCTCGTCAGTTACTGGGTCGATTGGTAGATACACTACCAGCCACTGGCGCTGTAATAAAGTGGAAATGCGCTAAAGACTTCGGTATGGAGGTGAAGTTAGCCCGTCGTGAGTGGTAGTGCAATTTGTGACTCGAACCTGGGATTAACTATTCAGTTTAAGTTGTCTGACATTTCGGTTATGACACCAGTGCATCAGATAAGCTAAGCTGATGTAGAGCTGAATTGTGCCGTTCGTGAATATGAAAAAAAAATCAAGGCAGGCTAAACAGACAAATAACATATAGAATTCAAACGAACTTCAGCATTATTTATTTAACTTTACTGAAAGGGTAGCCAAGTGTTGCCATACAAACGTTCAATCTAACTGAAAGTGACTATTGCCACTGGCTGATATTTTATACGCGCTGTGGCAATCAACGCTTCAATATTTAAAACCGTATCTAGCTGTCTATGCATCCCATGCATTATAGATGACCAGCTGGTGGCTTTCCACGTTTGTTTTTAATGGTACTTAAATAACACGATTAAGGTGACTAGACGTCCTCTCTCCCGCTATAATTACCTATTGTTCAAAGGTCATGCACAGTGAGTCCATGGATGATATAGCTAGTCCCTGATAGTATTTTGCTCTGTCTTTTAGTCGTGGGTCACGGCTGTTTTTAATATTTCCTTAATAATCAAAACTTTAAAAACGTGACAGTATTTCTAGAAGGTATCGGATTTCCTATTTACTGGGGTTGTAGGACCAGCATATGGTTAGACTTGAAAAAGATACTGACAAAAACTAGTCAAATGATTTTGGCCTGACGAAAATTATGCCACAGTAAAATCATGGATCAAACACCCATGATTTGAAACTCAACTCACCGGTGATGCTGGTGGGTAGGTACAGGTAGATACATACGAGGAAGTCAAGTATGTTTCAAAAGGAATATAAAGTTTACCAAAAAGGTAACTGAATAAGTCAGCAGCTTCCCACACTTCGCTGCCCTCTGCAAAATCAAAAACTTCTTACTTTTCCGAGTTGAACTTAAAAAGTTCCCAGTTAGCAAATTTTATGCAGGATGCACAACGAATATCTTAAATTTGAATACTTGAGGTGGTAAAGTGGCTTCAGAAGCGCACTCGATATTATAAGATAGAAGAAGAAATTGTAGTTTTTATATTTTACCTGACTACAATATAGAGTATATCAGAATCTTTCTTCTTTCAGATTGCGTCTCCGTACAACCTGAACTATGGATGCGAAAGTTTCATCGGTCATCAGCCTTCACACAATGGCAATGGTTGCGCATGTTGCGTAGGAATAAATCACCCTTTCGAATTAGATAACGGTATCAAAGAAAGGTTCATGATATGATGTCTTCCGTTATTAGTTTTGTAAGATTTTGTCTAAGATGACATGTTAATTCAATGTATTTTAATACCATTTCTTTATATTTGTGTGCGATAACTATTTTAAAAACTCAGAGAAATATTTCAATATTTGATTTAGTAGATAAATATATTTCTCAATTTACTTATTTTTAAAGGTGAAACCTTACGGCACATACCTACGTGTCACTTATTTTAAGTGTTCTGAAGTATAATCTTTTTATTTCAGAACACTTATTACGCGCAATAAAAATAATGCGTACATTTCAGATTACAAAAAGATGAATCGTTAAGATGTGCCGTCTGTTCACGACTGCATTTCAAAATAAATTCATAAATGACGTTGTACATTCCATAAATAAGACGAAGAGTATAACAAAAACAGAAAAATACAAAATTCTAGCTAGTAGACAAACCAACAAACCGTACCCAGCGGATCCTTACTTTAGATATCACCACACCTATGCGAAGCGATTTTAATGCCGTAAATTATCTTTAAAACGTTGAATTCCTTTGGCCACGAGAAGAATTCCCTGCTATCGGACTGGAATATTTTCTTGTTTCTCAGGCTTTTATTTTCAGCAGTCTTTTCGTAGTCTGGTTTCAGATATTTTTTGCTTTTACTTTTATACTTTGCGAAACCTCGCATGCCTCTTCCTAATTAACAAGGTGGCAAAGTTTATATTGTAGGAATATTTCGTTTTATTAGAGCCGACAATGAACTTGGCAACATTATAACGACTTGTATAATTCTTTTGTCCTTATAATAAATTGTTTCAAAACTGGGTAAAATGTTGGCATAACAAACTTTGTCGCTACAACGATCCAATAGAGACGAGGCGCGGCGCAGGACGTGTTGTGTTTGTTATTTCTGTTGTGTGGGTAACATTATTTGGTAGACGGCGAGTACCCGCTGGGTGGTAACATATTCAACAATGTAGTAATACGCTTACGTGCCCGGACTGTCCGCCGCTGCAGTGCAGCATTACGGCAACAGAGCCGGCCACACCGTGGGAATATACTGGAACAATGTTTCACTCGCGTGTACCTCTGCCGTACGATGTGCCATCACCTCGACTACCAGGTACTAGCCGCATATTAAAATCCCTCCACTCACCTTTGTACAGGATATTAAAAGTTAGAACACCGATGAAAATTCCTATACATATTTTTGACAATATTCCTGTCGTCTATTATAAACAACATGAATATTTANTACAAACGTTCAATCTAACTGAAAGTGACTATTGCCACTGGCTGATATTTTATACGCGCTGTGGCAATCAACGCTTCAATATTTAAAACCGTATCTAGCTGTCTATGCATCCCATGCATTATAGATGACCAGCTGGTGGCTTTCCACGTTTGTTTTTAATGGTACTTAAATAACACGATTAAGGTGACTAGACGTCCTCTCTCCCGCTATAATTACCTATTGTTCAAAGGTCATGCACAGTGAGTCCATGGATGATATAGCTAGTCCCTGATAGTATTTTGCTCTGTCTTTTAGTCGTGGGTCACGGCTGTTTTTAATATTTCCTTAATAATCAAAACTTTAAAAACGTGACAGTATTTCTAGAAGGTATCGGATTTCCTATTTACTGGGGTTGTAGGACCAGCATATGGTTAGACTTGAAAAAGATACTGACAAAAACTAGTCAAATGATTTTGGCCTGACGAAAATTATGCCACAGTAAAATCATGGATCAAACACCCATGATTTGAAACTCAACTCACCGGTGATGCTGGTGGGTAGGTACAGGTAGATACATACGAGGAAGTCAAGTATGTTTCAAAAGGAATATAAAGTTTACCAAAAAGGTAACTGAATAAGTCAGCAGCTTCCCACACTTCGCTGCCCTCTGCAAAATCAAAAACTTCTTACTTTTCCGAGTTGAACTTAAAAAGTTCCCAGTTAGCAAATTTTATGCAGGATGCACAACGAATATCTTAAATTTGAATACTTGAGGTGGTAAAGTGGCTTCAGAAGCGCACTCGATATTATAAGATAGAAGAAGAAATTGTAGTTTTTATATTTTACCTGACTACAATATAGAGTATATCAGAATCTTTCTTCTTTCAGATTGCGTCTCCGTACAACCTGAACTATGGATGCGAAAGTTTCATCGGTCATCAGCCTTCACACAATGGCAATGGTTGCGCATGTTGCGTAGGAATAAATCACCCTTTCGAATTAGATAACGGTATCAAAGAAAGGTTCATGATATGATGTCTTCCGTTATTAGTTTTGTAAGATTTTGTCTAAGATGACATGTTAATTCAATGTATTTTAATACCATTTCTTTATATTTGTGTGCGATAACTATTTTAAAAACTCAGAGAAATATTTCAATATTTGATTTAGTAGATAAATATATTTCTCAATTTACTTATTTTTAAAGGTGAAACCTTACGGCACATACCTACGTGTCACTTATTTTAAGTGTTCTGAAGTATAATCTTTTTATTTCAGAACACTTATTACGCGCAATAAAAATAATGCGTACATTTCAGATTACAAAAAGATGAATCGTTAAGATGTGCCGTCTGTTCACGACTGCATTTCAAAATAAATTCATAAATGACGTTGTACATTCCATAAATAAGACGAAGAGTATAACAAAAACAGAAAAATACAAAATTCTAGCTAGTAGACAAACCAACAAACCGTACCCAGCGGATCCTTACTTTAGATATCACCACACCTATGCGAAGCGATTTTAATGCCGTAAATTATCTTTAAAACGTTGAATTCCTTTGGCCACGAGAAGAATTCCCTGCTATCGGACTGGAATATTTTCTTGTTTCTCAGGCTTTTATTTTCAGCAGTCTTTTCGTAGTCTGGTTTCAGATATTTTTTGCTTTTACTTTTATACTTTGCGAAACCTCGCATGCCTCTTCCTAATTAACAAGGTGGCAAAGTTTATATTGTAGGAATATTTCGTTTTATTAGAGCCGACAATGAACTTGGCAACATTATAACGACTTGTATAATTCTTTTGTCCTTATAATAAATTGTTTCAAAACTGGGTAAAATGTTGGCATAACAAACTTTGTCGCTACAACGATCCAATAGAGACGAGGCGCGGCGCAGGACGTGTTGTGTTTGTTATTTCTGTTGTGTGGGTAACATTATTTGGTAGACGGCGAGTACCCGCTGGGTGGTAACATATTCAACAATGTAGTAATACGCTTACGTGCCCGGACTGTCCGCCGCTGCAGTGCAGCATTACGGCAACAGAGCCGGCCACACCGTGGGAATATACTGGAACAATGTTTCACTCGCGTGTACCTCTGCCGTACGATGTGCCATCACCTCGACTACCAGGTACTAGCCGCATATTAAAATCCCTCCACTCACCTTTGTACAGGATATTAAAAGTTAGAACACCGATGAAAATTCCTATACATATTTTTGACAATATTCCTGTCGTCTATTATAAACAACATGAATATTTATTACGTACAGACAACAGCACATCAAGTTACCACAATCTGTCAAATTTCTGCAATCGATTTTCAACCTTATCACAATGGAGGTAGGTTAATGTTCGATTGGTGAAATTTGACAGATTCGTATACGTTGACCTGCTGTTGTCTGTACTTGCCAAATATTCGTTGCTTGTAAATCCCGAAACAGTCGTGAAAATGAACATTAGCTGATACAATATTTGAAATCGGAAATTCTATTTTCACTAACGATATTATTTCTCTTGGGTGTCGTAACGAGCAAGTATAACGTGAACATAAAAACATAAAGCCTTCACCGTGGCTAATAACTTTGGGTTGTTACTTAAATCAAAAATGCTATTACGTATCCCGTAAGAACGCATAGAGTAGAAAAATAGGTTTAACCTAATACTTGAGAAAGCGTAGACGTATCATGTGGTGTAGCTACGCAAATGTGTTTACTGCTTACTGATCGTCGGGCCGTTTGGCTGCTAAGACAAAGTTCAACTACACCGAGCCTTACATGGCTGCCTAGTGTTGTCTGCGTGCATGTGTACTCACGCTGCTAATGCAAGCGCTGAATATGTATTCTGCGAACTAAACCTACCGCATCTCCATTTCACTTGTGATGTTTAAGTACCAGGTTTTTTCTTGCTTTGAATTTAGTTTCAGAACTTATACTAAAAATCGCTCATCCTGTACTATCCGTTACTGAACTTCAATTGAAAACATCTGTTGTGTAACTTTATTCGGTACTAAATATCAATCTCAAAATTGCAACTATCTATTTAAAATCATCATCGTATAAAGAATTTATATTTAGTAAATAATAAACATGATTATTAATTTTATAGCTGCGCACAACAATGAAATCAATATGGTGCGGCCGTGCGGTCACATGACGGATCATCGTCATTAACACCCCATAGTCAGGTGTACAAACGCCATAATCCACGGCAGTAGAGGATATTACCATAATCCCATGATCTGCTTCGACGGATTGGCTTCAGTAAAGGAGCCTTCGGCGAAAGCGACCACTGCTCAAATCTCTTGAATTAATCGCCAGTAGAACGCAGGTGATCCTTTGGATCTCAAATATTTAATTTCAATTCCAACCCTTTTTGTTTCCATTGAAAATCTGCGAAAATCGAGAATCTCGACCTTGATTCATAGACAGTCGCCTGACATTGCTGAATTATTTTTGTAATTGCATTCGGAAGGTAAATTATAGTAACGTAAATCAAGATACAATTTCAAATACTTATCGCCAAAATGGAGATCCTCTTTAATAGGTAAATACCATTTTATTTCTATTTGTCCGCGCATGGCGAGTAAATAATCAAATAGGACCGTATTACTCTGTGATCCTAGCAATCACCATATCTCTCACGCACGGAAGATTATTGAAACAAATAAGAGCTGATTTATACACTGAAAATACAACGTGCATGGTTACCATGATTAATTAAAACGAAGTAAGTACCAAAACCTTAAAGTTTTATGCAACGCGTAATATTTAACCTTCCTTATAGGGGATAAGGAAAGTTAAATATTTACGCGTTATAAAAGATAAAATATCGTCAACTGTACTCGTCATCAAAATAGGAAATGTGCCTATAATCACGCCGGAACCGTACCCTACAAAGCGAATCGCCGCGACGCTGGCCTCCGGTAAAAATAGGCTTCTCCACAAACAGCCTTGTTTCTACGAAAGATGCGAGTTTTATCATAAACATTTTCATTTCATAAAAGCAACGTGTTGACAGCTTGCAGAGAATATTTCAAAGTTAATAGCTCGTTGTTTTGATGCAATTATTCAGAAAATTCATCATCATCGACCTAGCATTTTCTCAACTATGTTCGGGTCGAGTTCCAGTCTAATCGAATGCAGCTGAAAACCTTATTACATGGAGCGACATGAGCATTGGGTAAACCTTTGACAAGACCCGTTGTCATGCCTTCCATTTTCCAAATAACTGTCACGTTTACAAAAGATGTACAAAAGACAGCCGGGTTCCGCAGTTAAACTTGGCTTCGATTAAAATCCTTTATTACACAGTTGGTCATCCATCCATGGACCGTCCGCACTTAGTGTTACTTAACCTTTGATCGAACGACCCGTGCTGCTGTGTCCATCACATTATATTAATCCTGTCCAAGTCTGCTTTCGGCCATGGCGGCTGTTCTCAGATAAGGAGATACTTCATAGAGCATAATCATTTGCGCAGACACAGGTGTACTCCATATTCAATCACTCTCATAGCCCCATGGGACGGCAATCCGACACGACCGGAGAGAGATCAGGCCCAGGACCAACATGTACGTGCTTTCCTATGCACAGGTGTATCAATCACCAACTTCCTGATTTTGGGCTGCTTACTGAAAGTTTATTTAACCCACGAAGCGAATTTTCTATCGAGACCACGTGCTCTGTATACGGCTAGATACAGTTAATATTGACATCAACCGAGAGATAAACAAGGACTTGAATAGAACGACATGTATTAGGTTCATCGTGTCATATATTTACAACAACAAGTTGTCCCTTTTGATCTCTATTTATTTTGACTTGGAAGAAATTCTGAGAACCTCTTTAGAAGCACCTCTTTAAAAGTTCGTTGTACCGAAATACCTTGCGAGCAGTGTTAAACAGTTTTTCAAGTTTGTTCATTATATTGAAGCAATAAATATTCATGAACCTTGAAAATGATGTAAGACCGAAATGCTGTCCAGTCGTCTCTAGCTGAAACCTTGTTAGGCTCAAAAACTCATCAAGTGAAACTACAATTGAAACTGAAAATGCAAAGGCTCAGGAAAATGCGGAAACTAAAAATTATTAGGTTTAATTAAGAACAGAAACATTATTCATTCCTCTTGAAAAAATAAAGTTGCATTTTTCCATTTGGAAAGTACCGATATCTCATGTTGTTCCATTAGAAATAAAGGACGAGATACTGTCATTTTGTTGTTTCATAAAGTCCAAGGAAATAATACATTTTATGTATACGTGAACCCGGTACCCTACGTCAAAGAACACTTGAGCATAAGTTATTATTTCCCCAATTGGGAAATCCATGAAAAGAAAGCTTATAACAAAAGCTGTAGAAACTAATCAATCATCTCATATCAGATAATATGAAGTGATCGACTGTCTTTAATAATTCTGTGATTACGTACTTTATTAACGAATCACAAAGAAACTATAGTGAGTTATATTTTGATATCCTGTATATATATATATGGTATCCGTATAATTTTCTTAGCTAATGACTCGATTAAGAAATTAAGTGTAACGCTGATGTAGCAATAGATATTAAACAATCCTTCCACCCCTGCAGACTTTCAGTCCATTGAAATTACGCTGCAATACGTTATCCTCGAAAACGTGACAAATAATAAATTGCCGACGGCTAATGTCTCTTCTAGTTTTTATACGTCAGCATTGTCCTGAATAACTTTTCCAGCTTTCTTAATAACTCTTCAATTTCCCATCCAAGCCGGTATTTAGTTCAGCCACGTTCATCTACGTGATTTTATTTACTGGGTATAGAATTCAAACAAATGAATGCCAATGTACCTACACCTTTATGCTTCAGAAAATCAATCGAATCCCTCAACTTACCAATTAGAATTTAAACTATAGCTGTAGAAACTTGTAATTAATTTTGCTTTGACGCCTGTTTTGTCGGATCGTGGTTCCAAAGTAATTATTATTATTAATGCTTTCGAGACTAAAATTCCCATTTATTCATGTGGTAAAATTTACAACGCGAACATAAACAAGGTCTTCGTTCAGAAGTATGCGGGTGAAGTGCTCGAAAGTTTTATCGTAATTCACAAAAAAGGATCTACCTAATAAATAATAAATATAACGTACACCAATACCGTTTATTCAAATTGTTATTTATCCACATCCGACGGACCCTTGTGATTGGATATACCGGAAAGTGATTTATTTTCCAATTACATTGTTATTCTTTGTTCTAAGTTGGCTCCTTTCAGCCAGAAAAGATTGACGGAGATTTAAGTAACCAAAAAACAAACGCGGATAAACAAAAGGGCGAAAATTTTTCACGTTACTTCAGCCTCTCATACGAAATTTTTATCTCCTTTTCACCAATCTGAATCCGCCAAGGAAACCACGGTAAAAATGAGAAGCATAACTTTAACCCGTAAAAAAGTTTTGTTTTCCCAATTAAAAGCCGCTTTCTCAAAACTTGCAGTTTAAATTACCAGTTGTAACGACACATATAAAATATATAAATTCGCGAAGTAATTAAATAAAGTAGAAGAAAATATAATTTTCTACTACTGTATCGCATAGTCCAGGAAATTACATCGCTTGGGCAATATCAAAACAAATTCGCAAATAGTTTATTTCCTATGTGCGAAGCCGAAACTAATATCAAATTATGGTAATTCCCAAACTGCAATTTTCCCTTATATAAATGGGTACGTACCTCAAAAAATGCCATTGTGGTGGACCGCTGAGCCAAGTTTCTTTCTTCATTTTGCACAGCGAATTTATTTAAAGTCAGAATAAAGTTTGTCCGAACACATTGCAAGCGCGGTACTGTGTGAGGGGAGGTTCACAGCGCGGCAGTGTCGCGGCGGGCGCGTTCGTGACTGAGTGCCATAGCGCGCGGCCAGTGGATAGGGTGGCTGTCGGCATCCCTCGTCCCGCGCCGCGCCGCTCCGCGTTGCGCCGCCCTCAGCGCGTCCTAGCCTCCTCCAGCAACCGACTCCCCTCTAAGGCATTATTCTACGCCGGACACTACATTTAAGCAAAAAACAAAAATCTCCTTTGGCTTTTAAGTCCCCAAAATTGCTTGCAATTACACGAATCTACGAAACTGTGGGGAAAAAAGTTATATCTTTTTTAAGACAAAAAGTTTTTGGAATACCTAATATGATTATGTATAAGCTAAAAAATGTAGAGATATTTTTATCTAGGACACCATTTTGACTAATATTTTTATTAAAGCGGGCCGTTTCTACGTAATTGGTTTGTTCTTTTGATCCTAAATTTGTTAATGTAGGCACAATAATAATTTCAACTGCCAAATTTATAGGTAGATTAGGAATAATTTGGATTATTTATGTCGGTCTTAATAACGTAATAAAGCCACGGATGTTGGACAAAACAATAATTGTTTAACGTAATGTCTTCTTCATGGATCTGGAAATTAGGAGGAGCCATATTTCACAGGTACCTATTGTTGCGCGCTACGGGTTCGGATAAATTATACACACACGATTTTTACACAAACGACACTT
>NWSH02000085.1:3632859-3658920 GCA_002382865.2 Heliothis virescens
GAGATACCTTCACAATGTAATATAATTATCTCATATGTCAAAAATAATAAATTGGCGATTTTTTTAACCATAGATAACTATAGGCCTACAGACCTAAAAAGCACTTTGCATTGCGAATTGGCTAGAGCGAATTTTGTCATTCAAGCGTGCGACTTTATTGATCCTGTTTCTAACCAAATACAAAGATACGTAACTGAGGGATATATACAAAGAGGTTTTAACCAGACCTAATTTGATATCGAAATTTGGTTTCAATAATTAACTCACATAATACATTACTGATATCATCTGATTTCTGTAACAAAGGTTAACTGCGTCAAACCTGTAATACGTACACTCCTTTCAACGCCCGATTTTACCGACAACATAAACGGTCGTTTTTCATAAAACCACTGTACACTTTGAAACCTGAATGAGAAAATTCGTAGTAAAAAGCTGTTGTAAGGAAACTGATGTTTAAGTTGACGGTGGACTTTGGCCTATTTTTTTTTATTGAATAATAAGTAATCGTGGTTTCCTTTCCAGTTAATGTTCGAACCAGTGGGAGCTGAGGCGTGTCCTTCCCACATATTTAGACATACTGCAGGTAATTAATTAAATTATATTTGTTTGTAATAGTTTTCATATATTTACAACGCATAGTCCGCAAATCAATTTGTTCTTTAGAATAAACTTCTCGAATTAAAATTGTCATCGTCAACAATATTTTTAAGTAAATAAAAAAATATAGGTATATGTATATATATTTTAGATGTGTACATATATCATACGTTGTTAAGTCTTCGTACGGACTTTTACCGTACTATTTGAATTAAACTACCAGTACTTATGTAGTCTTGCCCTTTAACTTCTAAATAAAATAAACTACGCTTGTTGTTTTTACCAGTGCTTCTAAGAGAAAGATATTTGTTTATCCCAGCAAGTGTCGCTATTTTATCATATAAGGTAACTAAGCTTTTGCCAGCGGTTTCACCCGCGTCCCGTGGGAACTACTCGGCGCATCTGGATAAAAAGTAGCCTATAGCCTTCCTCGATAAATGGGCTATCTAACACTGAAAGAATTTTTCAACCAGTTTTTCGGACCAGTAGTTTCTGAGATTAGCGCGTTCAAACAAAGAAACAAACTCTTCAGCTTTATAATATTAGTATAGATTTTTCATCATATTTATAATATCAAAAAAAAAAATTGCCAGAGCTTTCAATTTAAATAAAAGTAATGGATAAATAAATTCCTTATTTCGATAACGTGGACCAAAATACCATATTCAAGTAAGTATATTTTAAAGAACAAATTGATGTAATAATATATTATTCTGCCAATTACTGATTACAACCACTGCACGTATAAATAACGTAGCATAGTTTCGTTTGATGCCAATAGTTAATGAAACCCATAGAAAAAGTGCGATAGATTGACAAAATGCTGCTTTGTAGAGCACACGCACTTAATTTGATATTTCAATTCTACAATTAATATTATTATACCAAGAAGCATGACCTTAGAATAAACTGGACTAAAGTTAGTTAGAACTTCTTAAAAAAGAGCTATTTCTGTTTTTGACAAATCCAGGTAGTCCTGCTAATTTTGAGTTTATTTGAACCCCATAATGGATTCAATCAAAATCGAAACACTACACACAAAAGAAGTAAAAAATAAATTACGACTGCATAACCTTCATAAGTATTAAGTATAGTTGCTGACTTCCTATTTATCATGCCAATAGACCAACGCTCGATTCTAACTAATTCCGTATTGTAATGGCCAGAACCTTATTTTAGATTACCATATACTATGTATTGACTTCATAGAGTACACCAATGCCGAAATCATATCAAAAATCTGTTGAAAGTAATGGGTTTCTGTATCCACAGAGATATTAAGCCTCCTTGCATAAAAATTGCAAGGTTACAAAGATCATCCGACTTCACAACTTAAGGTCAAACATAATGTCACAACGCTAAAATCATGAAATCATCAGTTTTAGTCGTTCTCACCAGTTCTTTATACTGAGCTATATTAGACACTACAGAAATCCGTAACCTGATTTGTTTGTTCGTCGATAAAGCAAACAACGGCGAGACAGCGTTAGATTGCCGTCCTGAGTGCTTTTTCAGTTCTATAAACACAATTTAGACGAGTATCAAATTGTATTTCAGATTCGAACACAATATCGTCGCAAAAACTGTAAATTATAAATAATGCTCTGAAAATGAAAATAATAGAACGTTGAAACTGCAAGGTTGGACGCTCGAAATATCGCGGCCACAAATCAGTCGTGCCTGTGAATATTTTAACTGAAGCAGGCTGGGTATATGGAACCAAGTCATGTTTATTCAGCTCTTCGTGAAAAATATAAAAGAACCCCTTTGAACTGGCCTGAAATAAAAGCACGAATAGTGGAGCCATATTGCAAGGATATCTTGACCTCTTCTGCTAAATGAAATTCCTAAAATTGGTTAATTCAAATTAAATTGCATAAACCAGACGATAATGATCGTAAATAGTACGTCTATAAATATATAAATTAGAATAAAATATACAAGCAAAACATGATCATAATTTCTCTAAGCAAACCAATTATTACTTCGCTTAGACATGAAGAATAATATCTCATGAGGAATTTCGATATCAATTAAAATGTTTTAAAATGTATTGCATGTTAGCTTATACTTCAAGCATAAATGGTCAGAATAACGGAAACTATTATTTGGTACAAACGTACTTAAACTACTGGTGTTCGCTTCGGTATAATCGTATAAAATCGTACATAAATATAGTCGTACATAATGTGTCATAAGTATTAGAGAGGTTTATTGTTTTACAAGCCCTCCCATTATTTGCCATTAGTTCATTGCCACGAAATCACGTAATCACTATAGGTGATTAGGATCGTGGATTGGGATCCCCAAATGAATGCATTTTGTCTTGTATTAATTTAGGAATGTTACCTATTCTAAATAGTAAAAGTAATGTTCCATATAAATTGCAGTTTTTGTAAACTTATTGTAACCTTTGTTTACGCTTCGATTTTTTATTGACGTTCACTTTCATGTGTCGGTTATTCGGGTTAAGTAAAGACACAATTCATACTATTCTCTTCTAATTTGTTGATTTTGTTTTTGTAGTCCCGAAAAGTTGTATAATATGTCTTATTGCGTTCAAGTTTCTTAGATGGCTTTAAGACTCCTGATCCTAAATAGAGTCACGAATATACCAGTATATCTTCAACCTTTTGTTACTTCCGTCCTGAAATCTTGTGGAAGCCGAAACGAATATCAAGATTTTTCATCACCAACTATTTTCAACAATAACATTAATTTCCAATTCTCTTTTTTCAAGGCCCTATCGACACATGTTACCATTTACTATAGTGTCATTTTAATAAAACATTATCAATGCAATCGCAGTTTCGCGCAATCGTTTTTTTTCCGTGCCAGTGGTGCTATAAAATATTCAGGTAAATCTAGCCGATAGGACTGTGTTCCAATGCAATAAAAACATTTATATTTCATATACCGTGAATTTCCCTAGCGCCTGCTTGTATTGTAGATATTTTCGCATATTTTTGTTTGGTAGTGTCGTGCCATACTGTTTACTTCGACATGTCTGTCTGTGCACTAAACAGTTTCGTCTCGATCCAGTTCCAACACTTGCGTATAAGCTATCGTCGAGTGCGTAACATGAATTCGAGCTCATTCGGTGTTCCGATTTCAGTTATTGTGATTATTCAACGTACCTAATTAAATAAATGGTGGCGACGCCCATTGTTTGTAATTGTTGTAAATGTAATACTAGTATTCCACAATAGCAGATGAAATGAGTTTGCTCGTATCACTGCCTAATAGATACCGCTACTAGACACGTTGTCGAGATTTTCACTATGAAGGAGTTCATGCCCCTGTAATTCTGAATAAATCAGTAAAAAAGTGAGTGTATCTTCTACATTCTAAACTCGTGTTAACTAGGCAGTTTCCAAATAAATCATTTGTACAGCATGCATGAAATATGAGGTGGACACATTTTAGATATCGAATCGGTCGGCGCTTAGCGTTTCTTTATACAATGTTTAATAAGACTTTTCAGTAATTTATATTCAAGACTAAAACATATAGTTATAATTTTCTTAGACTTTAGATAGCAGTATTAAAATAGATTTTTTTATAGTTCTCACCATTTTGGGTGCCTGTAAATTTTTAGCATGTTATGGCTGAGACATATGATTTCTTCTTTTTTTTAATACCAATGAATAAACAATGAATCCAATGATTCCGCGTGTAGTTAGCTATCCATTTAGCGCGCATGCACCGAGTTATTCTATTATGATATGAAGAACACGAGCGGCCTTCATGCTTAGTGGGCGGATGACCGCGGAGCGCGCGGACCACTCAGCGACTTTCACCTGCCTGATGTGGTTTCATCAAAACAAAACTTTAAAACACTACTATTCAGCCGGTCATTCATACAATATTATTTATTTCAAGTCACATACCATTATAGTCATTACTGGAAGACGAATAGTGACTAGTGCGTCGTGCGTGACAGTGTTTCAGACACAAAAAGACAACTGTTTTCTTTAATCATACTTCATCCATTAACAGTTTGTGCATGTGTGGTGGAGCTGCGGCTGGCTTTTGTACAAACGTTTTGTTAAAGGGTCGCTTACATGTTTTATACTAAGCTCTTTAGCCCTACCCAGCATCCTGTCATAAAACATCCTATCATACAGGTTGACTATTTTATAAAAAATAAAATATCTTGAACTTACCGTCATAAGTTGAAATCAAAGATTACTCATCAATGATGTAATGTTCTACACACCAGTCAAACATGCGGTAATAATGAACTATTCAAAATTCATATAAGCACGAAATGTGTGATTGGTTTCTGTTATTGATATAAAATATGAAATAAATAATTTTGCAACGAATCGTGAGGGAGGTCCGCTGGGTCGTGCGTGGTCAGGGCGCGCGGGGCCCGTCGGTAGTTGTGGAGCTGATGGCGTGACCCGCGTATTGGTGCAGAGAGGAGCGTGCAGTGAGCAGGAGCCAGGGGCGAGGGGAGGGCTCTATATGGCAAAGAGTCACCATGAAGGTGGATGCCGACGCCAGGGAAGCGCCCGCCGCACCGCCTGCCGCACCCGGAACGCCGATCGCTAGTAATACAGAATCACCTGTATCATCTCTGGACGGTTTGTTGGTTTAACACTAACATTCACTAAAAGCACTGTAAATATTGAGCTTGCATTCTATCACACCGACGTCATTTTTGAAATGATTTCTCTTGTAACAACACTAACATGGCTGAGTATTAACTAATTAACATCTAGTCATCACTGCTTGTTGAAACTGTATTTAGAACTAATAGGTATAATTTATAGATAAATTCGTGGTTTTAGCCCAGTCGGATTAGTGAAAGTTGCATCTCGGAATTAAAGCCTTACATTGAATGATAATAATTGATTGTAAACTAAACTTTCCTTCAAACGCCTGAAAGAAAATATACGTGCTTTCCATTCTCTATGTCGGAAACGATATAATAAAACGTAATTAATTTTTGGTAGAAATATTTAATGAAATACAGATTTTGTGACCTCAAAATTGGTTTTTCATAAATATCTTGAATACCTCAGGAATACTATAGAGAGAAGACATGACAAAGATATCTATAAGTTTATCGTTTATTTCTTTTAATTCCGAGGTAAAACAATTTTTATTGGTTACATATATTTTAACGATTATTTCCAACTCGAAATCACAGTGAGAACTTTTACACGAACTGAAAAATATATTAGTCCAAGGTGAATTGCAAGTGACTAAAGTATAATTCCGATTATCTACATATTTCTTCACAATAATACGAATAAAAATGCGGTTCTTTTTATTGCAGCAACACTTCGTTTGTTACCAATATTTGGTATGATTTCAGTATCTAGACAAAAAATGCTGAACCGGTTTAGTCATTTTGAAATTGGTTACGTGACGCAGTAGTTGGGCGCTTGGATATTAAACTAACAAGTATTTTGGCTAAATTACGTACTTACTGTATTTAAAGATGGCTAGTTCTCTTTACACTCCTCTGACACTTTAAATCTATACTAATATTATAAAGAGGAAAACTTTGTTTGTTTGTTTGTTTGTTTGGTTGTAATGAATAGGCTCAAAAACTACTGGACCGATTTTAAAAATTCTTTCACCATTCGAAAGCTACAATATCCACGAGTGACATAGGCTATATTTTATCCGGGTACGGGCAGTAATTCCCACGGGATGCGAGTGAAACCGCGGGAAAACGGCTAGTGAGAGATAAAAGACTTCTTACTGGCTAATCCAATTTCTCCATTGTAATAAATCTGTGGTATTTTAAAACGCTAGGATCTCAAATCTAAGTATTAAAATAATTTGTTAAATAATAGATTTTTTTTAAACTATAAGATATTTATTAATTAAGATAACTTTATTTCAAGAAAAACATCGATATATCATGTTAAAGTGTAAAATGTGTGTATATAGCATAGTTTTGTATGGGTCTAACTCTGGTACGCAAAACTCAAAATATTTGTTTAAATTTAGAAAAAATTGTATGTAAATATCTATACAACAATATATCTCGAGTAGGTTCAGGGAAAATCGGCAGTAGTTATTTATAAATACACTACTCACAAAAATTTAAGGATATTTTTTCATGGACGATTTTCTTGTGGGATTTTCAAGAAGTTGTATCTCCAAGGAAAATGGTCGTACAGCAAAAACAAAAACCAGCAAATTATAGGTTCAAGATTCTAGTTTTCAAATCTATCCAAGATTCTTTTTTTAAATCTTTAGTTTTGGAATAACACTAAAGAAATCAACGAAAGAAAAAAATTACAGTCATCGTACAAACTAACCGGTTACATCAAATGAAAGCGCATTAAATTTCCAAAAAAAGCATGGGAGTGAGAAAAAGCAAAAAAAAATGTTTATGAACCTTTCCAAAGTTGAGAAAAATTCTGTAATTTTTTTCTTTCGTTGATTTCTTTAGTGTTATTCCTAAACTAAAGATTAAAAAAAAGAATCTTGGATAGATTTGAAAACTAGAATCTTGAACCTATAATTTGCTGTTTTTTTTTTTGCTGTACGACCATTTATCTTAGAGATACAATTTCTTGAAAATCCCATAAGAAAATCGCCCATGAAAAAATATCCTTAAAATTTTGTGAGTAGCGTATATATGTATGTAATAATATATCTATGGGCTCGGTATTTACTGCGGCGTGTGTTGGGCACTGATTACAACTAATTACTTAACTAAAAACCGGTCCGTATTATATGTGGAGCTAGCTAAATGGATATTAAGAATCCGGTAAATCTAACAGTAGTACATCTTAGGGTACTTGGAGATTCGAGTGGAGTCCTTGAGCACAAAAAGTTGCGTGTATCTAGCTCGTTACAACTGCAAATGCTGAGTCCTACACTCGCATCTTAACTCGCACTTGCAAAAAGCTGAAGTGGCGGGCTCAATACTACGATAAAAAATATTTTATTAACAAATCGTTAGCCTTGTTTGTGTACTGTATTCATCGCCCAATGGCGCAAACAATCCTAGTTTTTCATGATCATTATTATTGGAGACGTGATACATTGTAGTGAGGCTAATCGTTTGTTAAAAGTGGTAAAATAGTAGTCTATATTTTGAAGGTACTTAGTTGTTATATTGTATGTGCGCAGATTACCGAATAGTTGAATCAACTAGTGAAGCGATACCGACGCCCGACCGGGCGTTGCTAGCCAAGCTGGAGGAGGAGAACAGACGCATCGAGGCGGACGCCAAGTGCCCCTCGCTGACCACTGTGCACAGCCGAAAGAGCTCCGATACCTCACAAGTGTCTTTAGCCTCTGGTAAGTCTAGTCGACTCTATTTTAATACGATATGACATTGCCATTGGAGTAATGTTACCGTACTGCAGGGCTATGATCTCATCTATGCTAATATGTATAAAGAGCAAAGATTTCATTGCTTGTATGTTTGTTTGTAACGAATAGGCTCCGAATCCACTGTACCGATTTGAATAATTCTTTCACTGTTAGCTTGAAGCTACGTTCTTTGAGCTGAACATGGGCTATGTTTTATCCGGGTATGGTAAGTAGTTACCCGCGACGCGGGCGACACCGCGTAAAACGGCTAGTTGTTTATAATGATACATTTAAGGGCAAAACATTTAATTATTGTTATTTTTTTATCTTCCTTCCTTAAATATGTATGTATACGCAGTCGTGTGGTTTTCACCACTGGACGGAATGATTTAAATGGAAGGTGTATGAACTGGGACGGGTTAGTTACTCAAAACTCAACAACCAATATAGATTCAACTTAGTGGCCGTGGATGGAACCCCGAGTCGTTTATAAGCTTTTTATCTAGAAATATAAACTTCTTTTAGCACACGGGAAACCACCAGAAACAACTAGTAAACAATAAATAAGTTCTCCACGATGAGTCATCCATTCTTTGCGTAAGGACATTTTAAACAATAGAACGTAAATGTTTACTTATACGAGAAAAATATATGTCTTTTCAACCAGATTAACCAACTACTATAATAGTTAGTCTTATCTGTTTAGTAAAATAAACAAAACATCTATGGTATCGTCTATGTTACCCGTCCTGAAACCATGTAATTTCTTTTGAAAATTTGATATAAGTTTTATTACAATAAACATAGCTCTAAAAGTCGAAAAAAATATCGAAATTTATATTGTTGCTGATTATATGATGGCAACATATAAAACCTTAACTTAACTGAGAAAATTATTGAACCAGTTCGCTAACTGGAACGCACAGCTGTCAAATGTTATCTCTTATCAGTAACAAGTGAAGATAGCTCGGGTACGCTCATAACATGTCTTGTAAATACAGTGTTTCATGAAAATGGACGAACCGAACTTTACATATGACACCAAAAGTGTGATTGAATTTTACATATCCTGTGTTTTAGAGAATTTGTCTCTAGGTAGGTTTTTGTTAAGCAAGTGTAATCTGACTCTGTTGTAATTATGTGACTCATTGACTAAACATTTGTATGAAGTAAGAGTTGTTTCCTTTTTCTGTTGTTTTGTTCTTTACAAGATTCTTGTCTGCTGTTTTAAATATTGTGTGAGTCATATTGACTGATAGGCTACTACTGATAGGCCAAAATATTTTGGTGCATTTTTATTTAACTTACAGGAAAGGTTACTTGCATGCATCGATATTGGTCATGTGAATAACATAATGTGACATAACTGCATTACAGAGACTGGCATCATCTCTTTACAAATGCAATCTACGTTTGTTTGTTTGTTATAGTTGTACCGAAGCCTAAGAAAGTAAACACTGAAAAAAGACAACTTTTAACGAACATTAATTTTATTTTTTTGTCTAAAATATGTAATTAAACAGCCTTTTGCTAGACATTAGGATAGATTAAACTGTATTTTAAAAGTTAATCCAATTGATCTTTAGTTACTAAATAATATTAATAAAACAGCTGAAGTATTTAGACCTAAAACTATTGCTTCGGTTTGAAAATAAACTTTGTTAGATGAAGGCTATAAGCTACTAAAAAGTAATTTATAGTCTTCCAGTGTCAGTGCACCCAGATTTTTTTCGGGTCCACTGAAATCGCTGCACTGTCGGTAGCTAGTATAGAAATCAAAAGTACCACTAAATTGTGTTATTGTCCACAGCAACAAGTTCGAGCCATGATCCTGAAGCAAGGGTTAGCAGCAGCAGTAACGGAGAGGAAGACTTATGGGGTCTGTGGGGTCGTATCGTCAGCAATTGGGAGACCGAATGGAAGCGACGCAACCAGTTCGTGCGCGACCTCGTGCGGCAGGGGGTCCCGCACCATTTCAGAGGCATCGTATGGCAGCTGTTGGCGGGAGTCGACACCTCCCCGGAGAAGAAACTATACGCTTCATATATAAAAGTTGGTGATATTGATGTTTTCTAATAGTAAATTATACTGCTTTGTATGAATAAAGGTCATGGCACATATGAACGCTAAAGCACGGCACGGCACAGCTGTTGTTAGATAGCTGCAAGCTCGCTGTCACACCGTTTGCTTTTTATATCGACGTTATAAAATGTTTTGTATGAGATACTATTTAAGGGACATATTCAAATAACAAGATAATCGCTGGGTGGGAGCTGTGCCTTACCGAGCTATTAATGTGTGCCATGTAACTTCCTATACCATCTACACAACGACATTGATTTACCATTGTGCACAACTCATAGCGTTCCATTGAACAAAATGCTATTCACAAACATCGCATGCCAGCTCCATATTATATCATTAATGGCCTAATGATATGCATCCTATACACGCAACGTTTTTATTGTAGGCGAAATCAGCGTGTGAGAAGGTGATCCGTCGGGACATAGCCCGAACATACCCTGAACATGACTTCTTCAAGGAAAAGGATGGGCTGGGTCAGGAATCCTTGTTCAACGTGATGAAAGCATACTCCTTACATGATCGCGAAGTCGGATACTGCCAAGGATCTGGGTTTATCGTTGGCTTATTACTTATGCAGGTTAGTGTGCAAATTGAACTATACAATTGGCATCACAAAAATATATACGGTCGAATTGAGAACTTCCTCCTTTTTTTAGGTCTGTTAATAAAAAGGATCTTATTTGTGAAGTCTAGTGATGGCCGTCTTTTAAGTAAGCCTAAAATAATGAAAATATGTTTTCTTTTTTCCCATATATTAATAACAACGAAAAAACACGTTTACATTTTGTATGACGGGATGTCACAAGACCCCGCTGACTTTAAATACGTTGTTAAATCAAAAAATAATTTCTAATATATCTTACTATTTTAAATGGCGGTCTCAGTAGATTAACGTTTTTTCGATCCTATCGTCACTAACCCATGATAGAAAAGAAAATTCAGTCTTGTCCAAATATTAGATCATAACAAGCAAGCCTTTGTCTGGCTGCAGATGCATAAATCATTTCCCAAAACATAATTCGTAATGGATAGAAAAATACATAACACAAATCACATACTTTTCCAATGTTTAGTAAACAAATATGTAATATTTGTAACAGGAGTCATTTGGAGTACTAAGGCTTCTCTTAAAGAGAAATATTGCTAACTTTCTAATTAATTCTCAAAGAAAACAATACATGTTCTTACAATATAAAGGGAAATAGTTAAATAGTCACTTATAAGAAACCGTCACATTCTTTCCATTGATGTGTAGGACTAAAATAAACTAAGCAAATAGGGTATCCCGTCTGTAAATCGGAATCAAAGTTATAAAAACATTAAATTAATATAACAGATTGTAGAAGTTTGATGTATTGATACCTACTACCTAATATCTACGGATCATAAAATATGTATGTAGTTCAAATCGTACAGAATTCGCTAAGGTATCATCAGCCTTTTTATAGTCCCACTGCTGGGCACAGGCCTCCTGTCACACACAGAAGGATGGAGCGTTAATCACCACGCTTGCTCCTTACGGTGATTTCAGACTATAAAGTCTATCATTGGGTGTCCAAGATGTACCTAGAAAGTGCAGTTAAGTTACCACTGTGTGTCAAATTTCTGCAATAGATTTTCAACCTTATCACAATATAGGTAGGTTAATGTTTGACTGGTAAAATTAGACAGATTCGGGTACCGTGACCTGCTGTTGTCTGTACTTACATAGAAACTTTAGCTAGGATATATTTAAGAGTATTCTTGTAACGGACTATTCTATGAAAACAGATGCCAGAAGAGGAAGCTTTCGCAGTACTTGTGAAGATAATGCAGCAGCATCGTATGCGAGACATGTTTAAGCCGAGCATGGCCGAGCTGGGGCTATGCATGTTCCAGCTGGAGAACTTGGTTCAAGAACTGCTTCCAGACTTGCACGTTCACTTCCAATCACAGGTATGATTCGTGTACTTACATAATGAATAATTAGAAAGTTTGAATGTATGTATGCTGCCCCTGATAGTTAAAAAGATTTATCTAACAGAGGTTTAAAATGGAGAAATAGAAAATGAATTGGAAAAAAAGAAATAGACATGGAAAAAATATTTAATGAATGAAACAGGAAATCGTGAGCTGTCTTTCCTGCACACGATTTTCTGTTTCATACATAAAATATTTATTCTCCACTTAAAATTTTTGATAGATGCGTCTTTTTAATTATCGGGGGCAGTGTGTATGGGTGTGTGGAAACGTAGAAACTACTGAAATGATTTTGAAGAGAGTGCAGTAGTAATATCGTCCAAGGCCGATTGTCGGCCACGGTGGTTATGCATAAACACACATAAACAACAGTAAAGGTCATGGCACATTGTACCGGCACGGTCACGGCACAGCACAGCAACAACGTGAGAGCCCGCCGTTGGCTTTTTTGTATTGACGTTATAAGATATATCATACGACATACGATTTAATGTTCAAATTTAAATGACACGTTATTCGATGGGTTGGAGCTGTGCCGTTGCGGTGCGGGCATAGTGTGCCATGACCTTTATTCGTTTACTTTGAATTCTCACATACAATTTTCAAAATAAACAGTTTTTAAGATAACTAAAGTAAAATAGGACTAAATCTAATAGATATGACCGTGTCCATTTGTATTATTTACAGAGCTTTAACACATCGCTGTACGCTAGCAGCTGGTTCCTGACTCTGTTCACCACAACGCTCACGTTGCCCCTAGCTTGCCGAATAATGGATGTCTTCCTATCTGAAGGAATCGAGATTGTATTCAAAGTAGCGCTCGCTCTACTCACTGTAGGCAAAAATGATTTGCTTTCGTTGGACATGGAAAGTATATTAAAGGTGAGTAATATACTAATAATGTGTAACTTCTACCAACCCACTGGCGGTGGTACCTACAACCACTATGCAGCAATCTGTGGGATACTAAGTATGGGCAGCAACGTCACCGTAGCTAAAAATATCCCACACTGCGCTCTCCAGCACACCTATCTACCAAGTATGTTGGCGGCAGTGTTTTGTGTTGAGCGAATGATCCACCAAGATATCAGACTTGGTGGACCAAGTTGTCCGGATAGCCCGATATCCCTATTTCTGGCTTCTGATTATCTTTCATTTATCTTTAATTTAATTTATACTAAGCATATAAGTACAAATTATATCACCGACACCCACAATTTAAAGTGCCTTCCAAGACACAGATCCTATATAGGTACTATGTGACTTTTATAATTCTCCTGTTTCTTACTTTGCGACTTATTTCAGTACATACAAAAGGAATTGCCGTCAAAAGCAGAAGCTGATCAAGATGTGTTTATGAACCTCGCGTACTCGATCAAAGTTAACCCGAAAAAGATGAAAAAGCTTGAGAAAGAATACACAGTTATCAAAACGAAGGAACAGAGTGATATAGCCGTGCTGAGGGTAAGAATATATTCATGGAAATTACGGTGTGTGCGTTTCTTTCTCTGAGTGGTTTCCTATCTCTTTCCACAGGTTCTAAGGTTGGCTTTTGGACTAACAAACATTAATACATTCGTACATTTCACCACAAAAAAATGTAAAATAAAAAAAAATTGGTAGTGAAACGTACAAAAACACTGTGTTTTTATATTTACCCTTGTCAATTAAAACTGCATGTCTTTATTTTTGGCAACATGGTATTTATTGTAGTGCCTGCGTCAGGAAAACCGCCTGTTGAAGCAACGCGTAGAACTTCTGGAGAAAGAGAGCTCTGGCTTGGCGGAGCGGCTGGTGAGAGGACAAGTGGACCTGGCTGAGGGGGAGGAGGAGACCTTCGCGTTGGCACGAGAGGTGCAGGCACTGAGGAGGGCCAACGTGGATGCTCAGCAGCGCTTGGCAGTTGCGCAGGATGAAATTCGCTCCCTCGAGATGACTATAGCTGAGGTAATTCATATTTTGTCATTGTGAGATGATAGAGGCAGGTCCATTTCTGTAGGGATGGAAGAAACGTCAAGGTTATTCCTTGACGTTAAAACACTGAAGAAATTGACCATGCAGACGCTGAACTGTGTTTGGTAATAACACAAGATGAAATCCTCTCCCTTAAGATATGTATTGCTGTGATCACTTTTAATTCATAAGTTCTGTCGGTAAATTAAGCTTAGAGCGATCAATAATTATGTAGCTTATTACCAGTGAATGAATTCGTGGGTGCAGTCAAGTATTCAAGAGATTACCTCCCTACATAGAAACTTTCTTATTTATACTTCTTGATGAGTAGGCCTTGCAATCTGTATAGTTAGTATTTTACTTCCCAAATTCTAACATTGACGAAATTTCTAGAACAATTCGCGGCAGTCTTCCCTAGAAGGCATAGAAGGGGGCAGCAGTCAGAAAGGAGAGGAGCTAGCTCGCTGTTTACAAAGGGAACTGGTTCGAGCGAGGCTACACGCTGCGGAACGCGAGGCCGCTGAGAGAGAACTAACCGCCCGCATCGCTGAACTCGAGAATGAGAATAAGAGCTTGAGAAGACAGCGGGTGGATAATAATGTGGCGCATTTGCAGGTATCAATGATTTAAATAACTAAAAATATTTTATTTTCTTCTAGTTTTTAAATAGGTATAATAGGGAAGACGACAGGGTAAAAAATAAGCAAATCCATGTAGTCCGTAATTTAGATTAGCGCAAAATATTGGACACGTATTATTTATATTTCCATGAAAAATAAATTCAAAGTATTTTTTTTTTAATCAGCCCCTATCTGAGCTGCTCTATGTGGCTAATTTGTGGCACCTTAAGTCATGCCCTTTGTTTACAGGACGAACTAATAGCTGTGAAGTTGCGCGAGGCTGAAGCGAATTTATCGCTGAAAGATCTAAGACAACGCGTGACCGAGATCTCTGAAGCGTGGCAACGGCATCTACAAGTAAGACATTCATGTTTTTATGCCTATCTTTATAAAAAAATGTTGATTCTGATAAATAGAATGTTTGAAATGTATCTGTCTGTATCATAAATTTTCAAGAGCTATTACTATCAAAATAGGAATTTGAAATGGCAATTTAATTTAGACTGATTATGACTTAGGTGACAGTTTCATGTTGATGAAAAAGCAGTAAAAATTACAGAATTAATTTGCATAAATTATCACGAATGTGATCACTGCATTTTTCTTGACATTAATACAATTCAAGTGTCAAGTATATTAACCACAAAAGAGTAACCTACGTCCAACGATTCTAGGAGCATAGACAAGAAGTCCCAGCGACGCCGGTGCAGTCAAACGTGGTGTCTGACATAATGGCGACGCCTAAGAAGCTGCTGAGGGCTTGGGAAGGCAGGTCCGCAGACATGCAGAAACTAGAAGAGGAACTCATGACCACTAGGATAAAGGAGGTCGAGGCTCTGACAGAGCTTAAAGAATTGAGACTGAAGGTACGTCCGTTGTTTAAATGGTTCTAGATGAATCGGACTGAAATTTGGCATGCAGGTAGGAGTTATGACGCAGGCATCCGCATTTATATAAACTTGTACGTTATTTACAAACAGGTGATGGAGCTAGAAACCCAGGTGCAGGTGTCGACGAACCAGCTGCGGCGCCAGGACGAGGAGGCGCGCCTGCTGCGGGAGAGCCTGGACGCGGCGCTGCAGCGCGAGCGCAGCCTGCAGACCAGGCAGCGCGAGTTCCAGCACAAGTACGCTGATCTCGAGAGCAAGGTTAACATTTATTTATTACTAGCTTCTGCCAGCGACTTCGTTAGCGGATCATGTCGCTTATGCCAGCGTCAACGGATCGTCATAATCAAAGATAAGAAGAAACTTCACTGCTCTGCTCCTATTGATTGTAGCGTGAAAACCATACTATAACCAGCTCAGGAGTATGAATAAGAATTGTACCTTAGGTTAAAATCCGTCGAGTAATTTTTGGTTTTAAAACGGTTATACAGACCGACAGACAAAAATTTATCTGGTTTCATTTTTGGCATCAGTATCGACCCTAATTACCCCCTTGATAGTTATTTTGGTAATTATTTCATGTACCTACAGAATTGACCTCTATACAGACTTATTATAAGTATAAATTTAGGTACTAGATATTTCCCGCTGTTTTACCCACGTCTCAACTCTTTCCCGAACCCGGACTAAATATTGAGTACGAGCGCCCCTCGCTATGGAAGGGATATAGGGGCAGCGCACGGTGCGACAGAATTGTGTAACAAATGGGGTTAGTGAAACTTCATGCAAGGAGATCAGCCAGCTGCGCAGGACATTATAGTGCACAAGCATTTGTGCACTATTGACATAATCTGTATTTGAAGAAACAAGATTAATATATTTTTCTTATTGTTACAGGCTAAATACGACTCCATGCAAGCAAACATTCGCAATATGGAGGACGCTCAAAGAATAGCCGAATTGGAGACTGAGGTGTCGGAATATAAATTAAAGGTAAGAGTTACTATCAATTTGATACTATCACGCAGGAGAAAGAACAAGGGGAAGTGCCCTTCAGCTGTTGCGACTGACACAACTGTCTGCGCAGAATCGCAACACTTGTTGAAGTTACACTGATTGACTTATTTTGATAAACGATAAGTAGTGTTCACTAACCATAANACACAAGATGAAATCCTCTCCCTTAAGATATGTATTGCTGTGATCACTTTTAATTCATAAGTTCTGTCGGTAAATTAAGCTTAGAGCGATCAATAATTATGTAGCTTATTACCAGTGAATGAATTCGTGGGTGCAGTCAAGTATTCAAGAGATTACCTCCCTACATAGAAACTTTCTTATTTATACTTCTTGATGAGTAGGCCTTGCAATCTGTATAGTTAGTATTTTACTTCCCAAATTCTAACATTGACGAAATTTCTAGAACAATTCGCGGCAGTCTTCCCTAGAAGGCATAGAAGGGGGCAGCAGTCAGAAAGGAGAGGAGCTAGCTCGCTGTTTACAAAGGGAACTGGTTCGAGCGAGGCTACACGCTGCGGAACGCGAGGCCGCTGAGAGAGAACTAACCGCCCGCATCGCTGAACTCGAGAATGAGAATAAGAGCTTGAGAAGACAGCGGGTGGATAATAATGTGGCGCATTTGCAGGTATCAATGATTTAAATAACTAAAAATATTTTATTTTCTTCTAGTTTTTAAATAGGTATAATAGGGAAGACGACAGGGTAAAAAATAAGCAAATCCATGTAGTCCGTAATTTAGATTAGCGCAAAATATTGGACACGTATTATTTATATTTCCATGAAAAATAAATTCAAAGTATTTTTTTTTTAATCAGCCCCTATCTGAGCTGCTCTATGTGGCTAATTTGTGGCACCTTAAGTCATGCCCTTTGTTTACAGGACGAACTAATAGCTGTGAAGTTGCGCGAGGCTGAAGCGAATTTATCGCTGAAAGATCTAAGACAACGCGTGACCGAGATCTCTGAAGCGTGGCAACGGCATCTACAAGTAAGACATTCATGTTTTTATGCCTATCTTTATAAAAAAATGTTGATTCTGATAAATAGAATGTTTGAAATGTATCTGTCTGTATCATAAATTTTCAAGAGCTATTACTATCAAAATAGGAATTTGAAATGGCAATTTAATTTAGACTGATTATGACTTAGGTGACAGTTTCATGTTGATGAAAAAGCAGTAAAAATTACAGAATTAATTTGCATAAATTATCACGAATGTGATCACTGCATTTTTCTTGACATTAATACAATTCAAGTGTCAAGTATATTAACCACAAAAGAGTAACCTACGTCCAACGATTCTAGGAGCATAGACAAGAAGTCCCAGCGACGCCGGTGCAGTCAAACGTGGTGTCTGACATAATGGCGACGCCTAAGAAGCTGCTGAGGGCTTGGGAAGGCAGGTCCGCAGACATGCAGAAACTAGAAGAGGAACTCATGACCACTAGGATAAAGGAGGTCGAGGCTCTGACAGAGCTTAAAGAATTGAGACTGAAGGTACGTCCGTTGTTTAAATGGTTCTAGATGAATCGGACTGAAATTTGGCATGCAGGTAGGAGTTATGACGCAGGCATCCGCATTTATATAAACTTGTACGTTATTTACAAACAGGTGATGGAGCTAGAAACCCAGGTGCAGGTGTCGACGAACCAGCTGCGGCGCCAGGACGAGGAGGCGCGCCTGCTGCGGGAGAGCCTGGACGCGGCGCTGCAGCGCGAGCGCAGCCTGCAGACCAGGCAGCGCGAGTTCCAGCACAAGTACGCTGATCTCGAGAGCAAGGTTAACATTTATTTATTACTAGCTTCTGCCAGCGACTTCGTTAGCGGATCATGTCGCTTATGCCAGCGTCAACGGATCGTCATAATCAAAGATAAGAAGAAACTTCACTGCTCTGCTCCTATTGATTGTAGCGTGAAAACCATACTATAACCAGCTCAGGAGTATGAATAAGAATTGTACCTTAGGTTAAAATCCGTCGAGTAATTTTTGGTTTTAAAACGGTTATACAGACCGACAGACAAAAATTTATCTGGTTTCATTTTTGGCATCAGTATCGACCCTAATTACCCCCTTGATAGTTATTTTGGTAATTATTTCATGTACCTACAGAATTGACCTCTATACAGACTTATTATAAGTATAAATTTAGGTACTAGATATTTCCCGCTGTTTTACCCACGTCTCAACTCTTTCCCGAACCCGGACTAAATATTGAGTACGAGCGCCCCTCGCTATGGAAGGGATATAGGGGCAGCGCACGGTGCGACAGAATTGTGTAACAAATGGGGTTAGTGAAACTTCATGCAAGGAGATCAGCCAGCTGCGCAGGACATTATAGTGCACAAGCATTTGTGCACTATTGACATAATCTGTATTTGAAGAAACAAGATTAATATATTTTTCTTATTGTTACAGGCTAAATACGACTCCATGCAAGCAAACATTCGCAATATGGAGGACGCTCAAAGAATAGCCGAATTGGAGACTGAGGTGTCGGAATATAAATTAAAGGTAAGAGTTACTATCAATTTGATACTATCACGCAGGAGAAAGAACAAGGGGAAGTGCCCTTCAGCTGTTGCGACTGACACAACTGTCTGCGCAGAATCGCAACACTTGTTGAAGTTACACTGATTGACTTATTTTGATAAACGATAAGTAGTGTTCACTAACCATAAACACACTTTTTTTAAGATTTATTATTGCATTCTTAGGTACTTTAATGTTACTTTTTTTTTTTTTAATAGCCTGTACTGTCCCACTGCTGGGCAAAGGCCTCCCCCAAAGTCTTCCATTCTTCTCTATCTGAAGCATGCTGTGGCCAGTCAGCGAGAAATTTAGCCAGGTCATCTCGCCAGCGCTTCCGAGGTCTACCTCTAAGCCTTCTACCGTCGCCAGGAATCCACTGAGTGGTGATCTTAGCCCACTTGTCTTGGTGCATCCGACAAATATGACCCGCCCACTCCCACTTCAACTTTGCAGATTTCTTGCCCACATCTACTATACCGGTCTTTGACCGGATGATGGTGTTGCGTATTGTTACTTACTTAATATTTTTTTAATTTTCAAAGGGATATTAAGTTCTTGTGTCGAAGGCTTTTAAAAAAAATATTTTGTTTTTTAATCTTGATTAACCAACCATTTAATTCCAGAACGAAGTGATGGCCACTGAAGGCGAGCTCCGCAATAACATGGACGGTGATTCGGACCGAGTTCGCGAGTTGCAGGAACAAGTCGCCGAACTAAAGGCCGAGGTATGCACACATTTACACCACATTTCGTCTGTACAAACACACACATACATACCCGATCACACAACTGCTCACTAAAGACTTACTCTTAAACATCTTGTTATAGTTCCCGCCAAACGTTTTGTCGTTATGAACTTTGCAAGAGCCGCGCAGAAACCATTTTTAGGAATCAGCGGATAACTGAAGTGCGCTCGGAGTTTAGATACCGACCGCCCATAACTTTTATGAAATCTGTACCTACTCTTAATTTAAATCTACACATACAAAATATTGTTCAAACATATTTATCCTTCTTACTTTAGCGAGCAGTCATGCGATCGAATTAAAGTTAAGACATAAAAATAGAGACAGTAAAAAAACACCATAACGCGTCTTGACGCTTTGCTTTTTTAACAAAATTTTACATAAAATAAAGAGTGTTTGAATTAACACGCTTGCACACAGGGATTAACGAGATTTTGTCATCAAAGAAATTGGCACTGTACTAACATGATCATGGATTTAATCTCATCGGAGGGTGCACAGTGTGATCACTCGCTAATGAACGCTTCCGTCATTGTACGACAACGCTTTACCTGTGGGACTCACTTGCACATGTACAAATATATCGATGGGAAACACTGCCATACTGTTCACGAGTCACCGACATTGTTTTATACGTACTATGCTCCTACAAACATCTGTTAACTTGTTTAAAAAAAAATTCAAAAAGAGGTTAATTTTTTTATCAGTTACTTAATTTATTTGATAAACAGTGATTCTGTGATTGTAGCTTTGTGCACTATAATCGGAATAATGAATTGGAAAGGATACATTCACTTTGTTTATCGTTTCAACATTCGACTCCATTAATCTCGATTTTTAAGCGTACTGCCGCAGCCGATCAAAACGAAGGTATATATTTATGTATAAAAGTGTTTTGTATGTATAATAATGATACGCTTTTGTCAAAATGTCTGATACATTTTGTTTGGCACTGCACAGTTTCCGACACCAATCACCACTCCGGACACTGAGCCCTGGAAATGGCTCGAGTAAGTTCAACCACAGTTTACCGGCTAGTGTGTTAACAGGCTCATTCCACTATCGTATTAATAGTACACACGACAACACATCAAGTTACCACAGTCTGTCAAATTTCTGCAATAGATTTTCAACCTTATCACAATAGAGGTGTTTGGCTGGTAAGATTTGACAGATTCCGGTACCGTGACCTGCTGTTGTCTGTACCTACACTACACTATATAAAATTTTATAAAAAAATATATATTCTACTACACAACAATAATGCCTAATGATTGCAAAATTCTTGGGGTCACATAAAACCAGTTCGCCCACTAGAATTCTAAAATCAAATGCTAATGCGTGCCCTTTTCAATAACACTATAACGTAAGCTAATCGCATAATTTTATTACATAATGTCGCCAAACCTCTACCTACACAAATATGATACTAAACATTTGTGTACGCCTTTATAATTAATAGATTTTCGAGTAGTATAATTATATTTAAAACTACCTGTTTCTCGCGGTTGTACCCGCAAATACAAACAAGCAAAAAATGACCTCTTTATTGTAATAGAATTGCTGGCTTATTCTCGCGGTGTCACCCGAAGGCAGTGTTCTCAACAGCGAAACAGTATCTCAAATCGATTCAGTACTATCGAAAAATGTAGGGCTTAAATAAACAAAATGGATCCTCTTCTTCGTAATATTAGTTGAATTAAACAAATTATTGAATTAGAATAAAATGGATTCGGCAGGTGAACACACTAGTCGCGTACGAATATGTATGTTATACTTTAGTGTATGTGCGACAATGGCGAAGATATCACTCTGCTATGTCGGTGTCTGTCATACCTTGGTGCTAACATCTACAGACTGACAAGGATATTTATGAACCTATGTGATGCGTATACGCATAAATGATTACAAGCCAATGTAACCGCGTCATAATGAAGTGAGAATACCAATGTATAAGTACTAAAGCTTTAAATAATGTTTGCAATGGTAAAATTATTGCTTTTATCTACCTTATTTCGAAAACTAAATTAAATTCGGGAAACTTCACGTAATTGGTATCATTTTCATTGATTTCTCATCGAAAATGACATTTCAAGATGGTGGCTTGCTTTTGTTCACCTATCAGCCGTTCATATACATCCTTGGCGGTCAGTCGTCTGTCCATTGCATTATCCGCTTGTATAATAGTATTGCATCTCCATGCATGCGTTTGTGCTGTCCGTGCAGTGTTTGTTCCTATTTCTGTTTGTCCGACATTCCGGTCACCGTTGTAAAAACAAACGGAGGTGGTAGAATAAAAATGTGAAAATTTTCTTAAACAGTAAAATGCCTTCGTATACACCATATATTATACGCACTTGTTAGTAAAAATATAGTGGTGGTATTTTTTTTTTTCTTCAGCATGTTATTTGTGTTCGGCCTGTTAAATGAATGTTATAAGTTAAAGTGTGTTCGTAGGTCATGAGGCTAGAGGCTTGGAAGTCGCGGGCACTGGGGCACACGGAGATCAGCCGCGCCGTCTCTTTCGAAGACGACTTAGAGGAGGATGAGAAACTTAAACTAATTCTACGACGCGAATCTTCCACTTCCCTCGACCTATCCGCTATGTCCCGGAAACCTACGTAACGAATACCGATATTAGTATTCGTTGCCCTACGTGCTCTGCACATATTCGTTTCTCACATTTGTGTTTACTTATTAGTGCCTTTATTTCTTAATGTAGAACATGTAAAATCAGTGTTCTTTCTTTCCATTCTTCATTAGTATTCGCTTAAAATAACATCGTTTAGTGTTTCTCGTATCACTCATCTAATGCCTACCATTGACCGGGGAATTCTCTTATATGTTATACAGTAGTTGTGCTAGACATCTTTACGAACGATTGTTATGAATAAAACATAGTGTAATAGCTATAGATCAAAATACAATCAATAATCTAGATTGCTTAGATTCCAATAGTTCCACTGGTCCAGTCTCATGATGCCAACTACATTGTACTTACACCGTCATGTCAAGATATAGGGTGCGCTTTTTAGCGGCAGCTTACTAAAAAGAACATCCATAATTTTGATAGGCACTCAACATTGATGCACATTATTAGTAATAGTAAGGATAATTTATATGGTTGTAGTTGAGACATACAGGTAGGTAGTTTTAATATAATAGTAGTATTTTATAGTTTATTGAATACGGCGATTGATTATTGGGTAGAAAAATACTTATATAGGACACATCATGTGGTAAATAGAAGTTGAAATAAGCGTAACGATAAACTTTCTCACGCAAATTGGTAGCTTTGATCTCAAAAGACAACCATGCTTGTTGAACTATAAGCAATATTTTCTTATTGCATCAGAAATCGCTTTGTGGTGCAGGTATTTATTTGCGTTCTATCGGTGAACATTCACCATTCAGTTTGAAAACTTAAACAATACCTGTTTATGTTGCAAACTAGTCTTTTCATATTACTTTGTTACACTACACGGAGAAGAAAAAACATGGTAAGACCATTTTAGGCTGTGGTCGAATTAAGGGTGCAAAATTTTCATACTTGAACACTTGCATGAACAAAGATATTCTTCGGGAATATTTCAAATATAACAACATGCTTGCGTAGATTTCACACTTGCCCTAATTCATGCCATTCATAAGCAACCGCAATAAAATTAAGAAAGACTCACTCAGTGCCTCTCATTCGCTCCCCTATTCTTATAGATTGTTAAGATATGAATCAATGTTCTATGAAAATACATAGAAATGGGATTGTCTATCAAACATTCATTGGCCTTCTTGCAAAAAGTGGCTATGTCTAGACTTGCGGCAGCTTTTTCTTTCCTCCAAGTAATGACGACAAGAAATATTTTCCTTAAGCATGCAAAATATCCCTCATCCCGAGAATTTCAAACAACAAAATAGCCTCTATTGCCCTTTAAACAAACCATTTTTCTCCTCGCTCTAGGGTTGTATGCAATAGTTCTTACATATTTTGTTCTCTCCTAATGTTAGGATTCTCTAATGTCAGACATCCTAACATGTTTACTGGAGTGAAAAGTGCTGTTGCAATAAATGCATTGTAAGTGGGATCTTCTTTCATGATAGAATTTTGACGGACAAAGTTTCATATACAAGTGCATTATGTATGTAGTCTATTATAGACGTTGATTCATCAGCTTTACTGATTAATTCTACTGTTATTATCATTATCCCATCTATGGGCCTTCTAGCATGATATGGGGCACGTATCACAAAGCCTGAGACCAATCGGATCCTATCAGAATCACTCCCAGGTTCTTCAAAAGGATTCGTACTAGAGAGCGTAGCCACTATAGGGAATATTGCTATATTCTTAAACATTTATCTACCATATATCTCATTGCTACTGTAAGCACCTTCTAACCTTGAGTATGTATTGTTTAATTTTGACAATTGTATGCCAGCATTTTTTTTTAGAATTGTTGAGAACATTTCTGTTGTTACTGGCTCACAAAGGAAAGGTAGTGGATGTCCATCTGTTTGACTCATTATTAACAATTCTGGACAAGGAGTGTATCCAATGGGTACTTGACTCTTCTCACTAAGTCTAATTGCTACCTCTTCAATCCAAGGACTGTATTTTAGGGGAATGTTTTCGCTATACTCAGGCTGTTTCATATCTTCAGTATAAACGGGGTGTTTAATTCCTTTTCTTTTTATCCCAAGAGCTTCTCGTATAGAATTCCCTTTGGATTCAGTAACATGGTCCATAAATGAAAATGTGTTGTGATCAGAGCTTTCCCATATATCTATAATGTCAGTTAGGAGGTTCTCCACAAGAGCACTATTTTCTTTCATGTTCACTATCGCTACTATCGGTGGATCCGGAACCATATGTTCCTGTGTTACTGCTCGAGTCATGCTGCCTTGAGGTGCCTTCAAGAGGATCTTGTTCTTGATGTATTTTTGACACTTTGCTTCTACCAGTTTCTCCTACTTTCTTTTTCCTCTTTTGTGCCTTTTCTTTTCTAGTAGCCTTTTCTTTGTTGCATAGAAGCATGCTGAGCATTACATGTAGAAGGTGACTCCCTTTTTCTCTTCCGTTCATATTGTACCATTTTGGATGCCTCTTACCAAATTAGACAAATAAGACCTATAAAGTCAGAAGGAACCTCAATTTGAAGAATGGGCCTAAAATATTTGTTCCATGTTGGTTCACTTGCGTAAACCTATGTAACATTTCGGAATATATAATTATTATTTGTCTAACTAAAGCATTTCTTAACAAACATTCCAACTTGTAATTACTTATTATTATTTATTAAATATATAAAAAAAAGTATTTTGTTACATTACCTTAGATTGTATTTCCTATATTATAATTATGTTAACTAAGTTACGATGTTATTTTTAGATGAGACAGGGAAGACAGTCTAGTATTGATGGCAATATTACGCGTACTTATTTAATTAATGCTTACGTATTTTATTAGATTTTAAGATGAAGTATTTAAAAGAAATATCCATATTATGTATTAATTTATGAATGTAAAAAATACTCAACGTAATGTTAAACATTGATTTCCCCAGTAGGTACCCCAGACACTAAAGAGGTATAATATACCTGCCGCTTGCACCCCTGCTCATTACATTCAATTAACACTGTAATTAATGTATTTAGCCTTCATTTTATTTACAGTGGTTTCTATAACCTATCCTTTGATTTGCGATAAAAGATTAGAGATTGAATTTTGACAGTAGCTCCAAATAAATTATGTTAAATTTCAATTTTTAATCGCAAAACAATGGATAGATAGGTTATAGAAATCCGCAGTGTGAGCGATCGTGCAAGCGTTTGTAGAGTTGGGTAGACTATTATTTTCTATTCAGTTAAATTTTGGGCACTTGCATGCAAATCCATAGCCATTCTTTTGCACAAGTAACTTTCATGCTTCTCTATGCATTATCGAATTAAATTTAGTTCTTTTTTATTATAAAATATAAAATTTTATGCAGTGATATGAAATACTTGATTTGTCAATTTTGCTGCAATGCCAGATCAGCAATAAAACACTGCTTAATCTTTCATAAGAAATGCCCTTTTATAGCTTTATTTTATTCTTGTTAAATTTGACAGATTTATGAGAGAAATATATTTTAATTAATATAATACCCAGATTTAGTATTTGACCATTACACATGATGATTCCAAATAATTCCTATCCCTAAGAATACTATGGATAGTTTTAGTTATCGTTATTATTGATATATTTTATGTGTTGTGACTATATTATTTATTAACCCACAATACACCGGCAGCTACTGTGACAAGATACTGTATTGTATATGTCACCGGAAAATAACAAGAACCGTAAGTTTATAAATTTACTAGGAAATTGATA
>NWSH02000085.1:3673335-3714328 GCA_002382865.2 Heliothis virescens
AAGTTTGTAGTATTATACAATCCTTAGGCACTAGTCATTCTATAAAATTAGAATTTTTTATCAAGGCTTGCCCAAAAGAACAGATTTTCTAACGTAGAGCTCAACTTGAGTTCTACGGTCCCACGACAAGCAAAGCAAGGATATTTTATATAGTCTCCTTATTCTTCAAGAGGGAAATCACAATATTCAAGTCATTTACATCAAATACTTAGGTTATACTAGGATTTGCTCATAGCAGAAGCTACAGAAGCATGTTATAATTTTTTGTTGTTTTTAGAATTCAGATACCGTTAATTTATAATTTAGGCATAAATATTCACCTCAAATATTACAAAAATAGTTGGGATCGTTTTAATAGCTATTTGTCAACTAATTAATAAAAAATAAAAAAAACTTTTAATAACCAAAAGTTCGAAATAACGATAATTACGTGAAATTAGGACAAAATATGGCCAATAGCTGTATCTCAAAAACTAAAGCTGTTGAAGAAAAACTGATTGCAGATTTGAAATCAGCGACCACGAAATAGTAAACAACAGCTATAAAATTCCATGCAACAAAAAAAAGTCAAATTTTGTTCCCTTGTGTAATTTACAACACGTGAGTATAAAATAAACTGGGCTATAAATAAATGAATGTCGTCTCAAAACATAGTCGGTCCTGTGGTTGTTTCTCATTTAGCACAAAAAAAAATTAAGGGCTGATTAGGGGCTGGTTTCCGAGTTCCTTGGTCACAGTTAACTTCATAATTTTTATACTATAATTAATGGATAAACCGCAGAGGAAAGTACCCAGTACCCGACCATAGGACAACCCAAAACTTGTTACGAATGGGTTACCGCGCCTCTTCCTTCATTTTTGATGATTCTCGTACCTACCCAAAGTGGTCTTACAAAGGGTGTAAGGCTTAACAACTTAACACTAGACGATAATGTCAGTACTTCGAAGATTACCAGTTTATTACTAACCTACTCTTTTCCGCCAGCGGTTTTTTATTTAAACTTTAAGATATTTTCAGGCCACTATGGCCTATAGATATACCTTAAGCAATCATATATAATTTGTATATCTAATTTACAAAATCCTGTACCTGCATCCCGAGGCAACCACTTCGCGCGCCCGTATAAAAATTTCAAATCGGACCAGTAGTTCCTGAGATTAGAGCGTTCAAAAAAACTCTTCAGCTTTATATTAATAAAGATAGATAGATTATGGTATATTATTTAGTGTTTACGTTCAGTGCAAAAGTATTATTTACGTATTTACAAGTCGGTGTGAAGGTGAAAGTCGCAATCTAAGCGGATAAGGATGGCTCGTGTTGTAGAGAACGATTGTATTTCGCAGTGTTTGAGGGAGGGACATTGCTTGGTGCTTTGAATTTAACAGGCAATAGTGGTTTAGTATTTAGGACTTACTTGTACAATATAAAAACGTTTTCTGTTTATACGTACGAAATCGAAAAAAAATATCTGTATGACAAAATAGCAGTTAAGTGCACTTCACTCATGCATTGCCAATTTCTGGGATTCGTTCCATTATACATAACAATATATGTATTTTCATTCATCATGTGATTTTCAATTTTACAAAATGTTTTATATCATAAATCCAACTTAGAAGAAAGTCATAATGCTTTTATGTCGTTCAATCATTTATCATCTTTCCAATAATAATAAAGCGTAGGTAACGATGATTACACAATATCAGATAAAAATGGTAACAATCGATTTACTCTCTATGCTATCGATTACAAAACATCGATTAAACACTGGCCAGTCATTCGCGTCACTGCGGATATTCATAAATGGAAGACAATATCGGCGCGCGTAGAAAGGCGGGAAACGTAACATGTTCTGAAAGCGACAGTGACTTTGACAAACAGCTGATGATGACATGTCACATTTGGTTGCGTTCCGTTATGCTATGTTAGGTTTGGTCTAATTTAGACTGCGATATAGGTTGGGTCAAGTGTAGGAAGGCTTATGTGCTAAAAATGCGCTCATAAAACGAGAAAAATACTACATCAACATTAAGTACTGCTACAACACAATATTTCATTATGTATTAAAACGCCACTGTAGGTACCCCGTTTTCTAATCGGCAACCAGTAATTATTTTCTAAGATATTCAATCAACACTCTATTGTGTTAATTAATTTCATTTATTAATGCATGCAGAGTGGAAGCGGTTATATGCAAATGTAACCGCACACCGCACGCATAATAAATGCATTTGCAAGTTTTACTCTGAATCTAACATGGATCGATAGGCGAGAAAAATTATGATTTATTTATGTAATGTTGTTACGGTTTTTATAGATAACCTACAAAAGAGCATAATTTCCTTTTATTTTACCTCATCCACTGGAAGAAAATGCAACTACCGAGAATTATGTTTACGGTGCAAGTCTTAGCTTTTAGGGATACCTGTTAGGCATTACTGGCCATTTAAAAGCATAATTAGTCCTTTGTCTATGATTTATGCTATTTACTATTCATGAGAATAACTTCTAAATGTAAAGTTCTACCCATACTATAGTATATAACTTAACAAGATTAATTTATAAGGCCACGCGATAGTTACTGCTAAATATAATTAGTGCCTTAATAAAGATTTTTAGACGGACCTAATTAATGGTCGTCATTAATCTTTCACAGTGTATTTTATAGACACAGAAAGTAATTGTGTAATGTTATGTTATAAGTATATTAAACTACATGTTATGATTAATATTTATAGTTCCACATAAGTGAGAATTTTAACACTTCGGTGCTAACAAAGATGCAATTCGAAGAGTATGCGCGCGCGCATTATTGCAACTATTGTGTACTGTTACGCAAATATCGCTTTACTATGAGAATAGACTTTTTAGATATTGTATTGCAATAGTTTAGTGTTATCTAGTGTAATATAATGTCATAAGTCCCACGGGAATGTAGACATTCTAGAGTAAATGAGGATGCATGTTTAGGTAGGTAATATTACAGAAAGGAATATCTCTGTTACTGAATGATATAAGTAATTGTTCATTCGCAACTTTAATGCTACACAATGAATCTATGAAATCTTTTTATCTAGACTTTGCTAAAAGTTGGTAAGTGTCACTAAGTTCATTTCTTAATGTTACCGATTCTATGTAATTTACACGTAAACTACTCGTAACATTGCAAAAACAAAACCCTCTTGACAATCGGGTGCAAAATACTATACTAAACTCCGGCTACAATGAATTCCTTTTATGAACTCGAATAAAAAAAGTCCTGTCACTACCTGTCACCTACAATCAAAGAAAATAAATGCATCGTCCTGCAGTCAGGACATAAGAGCGCAATCATCAGTAATCATCTTACTAATGTCATTCGTAATACCCAAACGCGTGAGCTCTACTTTTCTCACATTTCCAACGCGCGTAAAAAACTATGCCATCATTAAAATCACATAATGTATGCAATGCAACGTAATCTATAGTCTAAGTGCGAAGACAGTGTTGCCAGGCCTGGAGGCGGAAGAATATATTTGACACAATTTAAGGTCTGCCCAAATAATGATAAATGTGGTAGATCCTATAGAATAGCATTAACTACTTAGAGTCCTGCTACTGAAAAGGTTATCCAGCAAATCTATTTAAAATCTGGAGCTTAGCTGATCTCTATATGGAGCTCCCCACCTTCCTCTATGTTACCCCAAAAAGTTATGTCTGTAGCCTCAGTACCTATCCAGTACTTACGACAGAAGCGTACCCTTGATGCCTGTCTGCCTTCTCAAAAAAAGCCCACAGATATTACAAAAAAAAACACGCGACAAAATCGCAAGTTTTTCACCCTGGCAACACTGTGTATCTTGCAACAATAACGTGAAAGTAAAAGCCGGTAAGTCGTGTGATCTAGTCACGGCGACACGATACGATATCACGAATAGGCGCTAGCCCGCAACCATTCTTATAAAGCTGCGTTCAGACTAGACGTTTTAATACACGCATTTTGAATGGTCAGCAAAGTGGGAGCCACGCTTTTATGCTTAGGCACTTTTTTTCCGATAGGAAAGTGATATCTCTCCCGCTGTGGATGACAGCGTGAGGGAGTGTCAGACTTTTACTGACTATAACCCGTGTTCCTTCTTGAGCTCTTTTTGTTCCACGGCCGCAGTAACTCTTTCGAACAATCCCGCAGCCCCAGAAGGCTCTAGCCCTAGTTGGCCCGCTGGAGTATGCGGCACCGTCACGGGCCGGTCGACTCCTAGGAGACGGAAGGGCGATGATACCTAGGTACTGGACTATGGTTTATGTGTGCACGTAACCGTCTACGCACACATTGAAATGCCTCGTCTGTGTAATGTCGTTACGACTAATTGTTCCTCTACTATAGAGCATAATGAAGTACCTAATTGACATTTGTTTTAATAGCTTTGCTTGAATGAGACTTTATGAGTCTTCTGAAAATATCGCTGAATACCGGCCAATTATGTTAATGCTACGTTTTACATGGTAGAGACATAATTTGTTCCTTTGTCGCAATTTTTAGGGTTTCTGCTTGGTTCTTTATAAAATCACGCAAGATTTCATAAAGTTTTTATATGCATTGACGAAGTCTTCTACTAGAGTCAGAATTCATTTGAATTTCTTGTAGTCTTATTAGATAGAAAAAATTGGTCACCCTTTTAATATCGATTGTTTTAAACGATCGTGCTCCTACTCGATAAAAATAATCGATACACACAATATGTGTCGTGTTTGTCTGTGTTTACTATTACCGGTGCACACAGTTGATGTTCAGCCTGATGCCTGCGCACGTGCGTCCGGGATGGTATAGCGCACGTGCATCGCCGTGCATCGACCGTGGTGACGACTGGGTGACGAGCGGAGTGGGGGACCCAGCGATTTTAGAAAGCGCTTTGAGGTCATAATATATGCTGCGGGTTGTTCGAAAGAGTACCCCGGCCCTGGCACACAAAGGGCTCCTCACAAGGGAACACGGTGGATTTTAGTCAGTAAAAATCTGACACTTCCTCACGCTATCAAACACAGCGGGAGGGGTCTTCTGATGATTTCCCATCGATAAAAAAGGTCGTAACATATAAAGATTTATATTGAGAATTTCTTAATCTTGTAACTTTTTGAAGTTAAACGTTATTACATAAAGTTTTTCGAAAAATTGGAGCCACACGCCCCTTCTCATCATACACGTCCACTCCATGAGAAGGAATCAATCAAACACCGCAGATAGCAAAACCATTGTCATATCCAGACTACGATTTACTAAGATATGGACAATTCATAATACTTACATACATGAGCAGATACAGAATCTAATCTCGTGTTGTGTCTTACGACATGTAACTAACACAGATAAACGGTGATAAAGGTTAGATCGTGTGCATAAATCAATATTGTTCTTAAAGGTCTCACTTAGAGTTTTTGCGTAATATTGTCATTGAACTGAAAAATAAAGGTAATTTTGGGTAGATTAACTCTTGTAAAGAAATACATCATTTGTGAAAATTTCAGCTTTCTATCACGGTTAATGAGATACAGCGTGGGGACAGACAGACAGACAGACAACGAAGTCTCAGTAATAGGGTCCCGTTTTACCCTTTGGGTACGGAACCCTAAAAATGACGATCTTCTTTAAATTGGTCACTGCTATTCAGTAGCTCAAACAATATATGCGTCCCTTAAATTAGGTAGGTTATGTATAAGTTTTGCACTACGTTTCATAGAAGTAACTACCAAGTCGCTGTCTATAAATTTTCTGAAATAGCTGACATTTTTTTATCCACAGCTTGCCATTTTCGAAAATAGCATAGTCGTAGAACCTAAATCCGCTACGCTTATCACTTTAGCCTCTACCTCCACCAGTAGTCCAATTTGTATGAGCGCCGCCATGCGTGACATGCATACGAATAAGAAACCCCATTTATTGAGTCTTTTATACACTTTTATATAAATGGCAGGCTTTTTACAATCTTCTATACAAAGGCAACTTAATTATCTTTGAGTAGATGAACTTCAAATGTTGTGGTTCATTTATTTCTGCTCGTAATAGAAACGTGCCTAATATGTTTAAGTTATTTAAAACTAAATTATTTTTTGGGTGTTTGTTTAATGTATTTTGCTAAATAGGAACTCTTTTCTTCCTATATTTATAAGCAACTTGACCTTTCGTGAGTTAAGATCGATGTCAATATTTTTGGGGTCTGACTAAATCATATGCAATTGGAGAGTTTAAGAAGAATATCTCGGCAGTATAGTGTTGTACAGTCGACAGCAAGTCAGTGTACCCGAATATGTCAAATTTTACCAATCGAACATTAACCTTCCACTATTGTAATAAGGTTGAAAGTCGATCGCAGAAATTTCACAGATTTGGGTACACTGACTTGCTGTCGACTGTACAAATAATTCTGCAATTTCAAACCTGCAGTCATTATTATCTCAAGTTTCACTATCAATATGATTTTTATAAATAAACAAAAATAAAGATTTGAGAAATCATCCACATAAACCCAGAATATCTATAACTATTTGACTGTAACCGCTGTGCAGGGCAACCAATCAATTTCAACCTTATACGGTTTCAATTCAGAGGTGAAGGTTATTCTTCTAAGGCTTCCGATATTATACTGATTGCTTATATTTTAACGCCAAAGAAAATTAACTCAGTTTGGCAATCTGACGTCATTTGGGTATAAAAACTTGATATTCTTTGCCTTTGCGCCGTCTAGACAGGATAAAGGACAATGGGCGTTTTGGTACCCCCGTCCAACAGTGCTGGTTGTAGTACTATTGCGTAGGTCTTGGCAAGGCAAAAAATGTTTACTATGGCGATTAGTCTCTAATCCTTGTCCAATTTGCGTAACATCGACTAATATAACGTGCAATGATCGCTAAGTCGTCAACGTAGATGCAGTTCTTGAATTCAAACTATATCGAATAAAATCCGATAAGCGTAAAAAAAACAAGAATGTGCCCATTTTAGAACGTTTGCCTACCGACTGTATTAAAAGAAACAATGGAAACTTTTGCAGCTCATGCACAACTATGCATATGTATTTGATGAAAGCCTTTCAGTAGGTATTTAATACCAATTATATTGATGTTTAGAGTTGAACACTCTGTCGTGCTCCCCTTAGTGTAGGAGAGCTGAGTATTGATGATTTCCTTCCCAAAAAAACGAAACATATAATGATGTGTACGTTTGAACTATTGTCAAATCGGTTGATGATGGTGTGACTGTAGTTTGACTCCATGGTCTATTGAAAACCTATAGATTATAATAACGTGTATATTAAAGATTAAAAGATGTCTATTAACTGAGTTTAAAGTGATTATACTGGCGACATATTCCTTATAATGCATTTGTGTATTTAGATGACATGCTGATTTTTTGTCGAATCAATTTCAATGATTACTCGGATCGGACAACTAATTGAGACAAGCCCCATCGTTTTTATGATTCTTCACGTAAATACGTTTCTAATGATGTATCACACATTACTGTTGGAGGTGGTACCAAATNCCTTTGGGTACGGAACCCTAAAAATGACGATCTTCTTTAAATTGGTCACTGCTATTCAGTAGCTCAAACAATATATGCGTCCCTTAAATTAGGTAGGTTATGTATAAGTTTTGCACTACGTTTCATAGAAGTAACTACCAAGTCGCTGTCTATAAATTTTCTGAAATAGCTGACATTTTTTTATCCACAGCTTGCCATTTTCGAAAATAGCATAGTCGTAGAACCTAAATCCGCTACGCTTATCACTTTAGCCTCTACCTCCACCAGTAGTCCAATTTGTATGAGCGCCGCCATGCGTGACATGCATACGAATAAGAAACCCCATTTATTGAGTCTTTTATACACTTTTATATAAATGGCAGGCTTTTTACAATCTTCTATACAAAGGCAACTTAATTATCTTTGAGTAGATGAACTTCAAATGTTGTGGTTCATTTATTTCTGCTCGTAATAGAAACGTGCCTAATATGTTTAAGTTATTTAAAACTAAATTATTTTTTGGGTGTTTGTTTAATGTATTTTGCTAAATAGGAACTCTTTTCTTCCTATATTTATAAGCAACTTGACCTTTCGTGAGTTAAGATCGATGTCAATATTTTTGGGGTCTGACTAAATCATATGCAATTGGAGAGTTTAAGAAGAATATCTCGGCAGTATAGTGTTGTACAGTCGACAGCAAGTCAGTGTACCCGAATATGTCAAATTTTACCAATCGAACATTAACCTTCCACTATTGTAATAAGGTTGAAAGTCGATCGCAGAAATTTCACAGATTTGGGTACACTGACTTGCTGTCGACTGTACAAATAATTCTGCAATTTCAAACCTGCAGTCATTATTATCTCAAGTTTCACTATCAATATGATTTTTATAAATAAACAAAAATAAAGATTTGAGAAATCATCCACATAAACCCAGAATATCTATAACTATTTGACTGTAACCGCTGTGCAGGGCAACCAATCAATTTCAACCTTATACGGTTTCAATTCAGAGGTGAAGGTTATTCTTCTAAGGCTTCCGATATTATACTGATTGCTTATATTTTAACGCCAAAGAAAATTAACTCAGTTTGGCAATCTGACGTCATTTGGGTATAAAAACTTGATATTCTTTGCCTTTGCGCCGTCTAGACAGGATAAAGGACAATGGGCGTTTTGGTACCCCCGTCCAACAGTGCTGGTTGTAGTACTATTGCGTAGGTCTTGGCAAGGCAAAAAATGTTTACTATGGCGATTAGTCTCTAATCCTTGTCCAATTTGCGTAACATCGACTAATATAACGTGCAATGATCGCTAAGTCGTCAACGTAGATGCAGTTCTTGAATTCAAACTATATCGAATAAAATCCGATAAGCGTAAAAAAAACAAGAATGTGCCCATTTTAGAACGTTTGCCTACCGACTGTATTAAAAGAAACAATGGAAACTTTTGCAGCTCATGCACAACTATGCATATGTATTTGATGAAAGCCTTTCAGTAGGTATTTAATACCAATTATATTGATGTTTAGAGTTGAACACTCTGTCGTGCTCCCCTTAGTGTAGGAGAGCTGAGTATTGACGATTTCCTTCCCAAAAAACCGAAACATATAATGATGTGTACGTTTGAACTATTGTCAAATCGGTTGATGATGGTGTGACTGTAGTTTGACTCCATGGTCTATTGAAAACCTATAGATTATAATAACGTGTATATTAAAGATTAAAAGATGTCTATTAACTGAGTTTAAAGTGATTATACTGGCGACATATTCCTTGTTGTGCATGTGCAATTCATTTGTGTATTTAGATGACATGCTGATTTTTTGTCGAATCAATTTCAATGATTACTCGGATCGGACAACTAATTGAGACAAGCCCCATCGTTTTTATGATTCTTCACGTAAAGACGTTTCTAATGGTGTATCACACATTACTGTTGGAGGTGGTACCAAATCCCATAGAACTTGCCCATTGTCCTTTGAAATCATTGCCTCTAAAACGTTTGAAGATCTTGAATTACATATTTTTGGTAAGCGTATTCTATACTTAAATTGTAAAGCTGAAGACTCTTGTTTTGTTTGTGGGCTAATCTCTTGAAGTACTGGACCATTTTGAACAAATATTTCAGTGTTAGATATCCCACTTATCGAAGAAGGCTTGCTGCTTTTTATTTGGGTGCTCGGTGTAATTTCAATTAGATGCTGGTGGAAACGCTGACGGAAGCTAATCTCGGATATTTGTTTAAATCTTTATATTATAGGTCGTACTTGGTTTTATTGGTAGAAAAGGACAGGTAAATTCTGTGGGTCCATATATGAGTTTTTCAAATACGTTTACTTCTTATGAAGTTACTTCATCTAATTATGTTTAAGCCTTATAATAATCGGTGGTTTCACTGTACTTATGCTACCTACATATGTGGGTACATTAACTGGTGATGCAAGTATTTTTCTAATGGTTTTAAACTGTAACGTTAACCCACATACCTAATGACATTGTAATCGTACCGAGTAGGTTGAGTCGCTGCAGCTATTGTACTTTTTTAGCTATAAAATGAAAGTTATTTTTTAATACTTCGATTATACGCTGTTCACATTAAATATATGCAAAGAGAAATGCGTTATTTCTTAGAAAACTTAGCAAGGCATAAATGTTAACATTTATTTTAATATTTTTTGTAGCTTTGTAATTGCTGACGCATATTATTAATTAAGTTTTACTTTTTGATGTGATCACGTCAAAACGACCTAGAATTACTTAAGCGGCCTCTATAAATGGAATTTGAAAATATTTGTAAGTTTTTATAAAGGCTCTGAATATTTATTTATCTCATTAGCATCAATATCGTAATCAATTAAAAAAGTCTATCTTCCACTTACTCATTCAAATAATGAACGGACAAAAACTTGCTTTCCCATATCAACGTCAATTATAACTGTTTTATAAGCCTCAATTAGTCTGACCAAAGTTTGTTTGGAGCGAATCACTCAAATTGTTTTGGATTTTGGTATATATTTTTCCCGCTGTGAGTGGGGCAGAAGGGAGTGACAGACTCATACCGAATAAAACCCACCCAAGCTCATTCTAGTACCAGGATATCTTTGCCCGGGTACCTAGGTTGAGGAGTTCAGATAGGTTGCCGCCCTCTGTAGCCACATGAAAAACATGCTGCATTTGTTTGGCCTGGTAACCGAACTCAACATAAAAGAGTAAAGGCTCGGCAGATGATCAAGTTCTTTCTGGAACATTCAGGTTCACAGGCACAGGTAACCATTTCCAGCAATCCCACAGCCATATAACTCAAGCTGAAAAATATTTTATGACTTAAACAGTGTAGCAAGGAGTGATGACCTAAGGAAGTAACACAGCGATGACTTCAGATTAAAGGGGCGGGACATTCGCCATAGTTTAGATTGTGTGGGTGACTGGCAATGACACTGACCGGGACCGATTTACAAGTAAAATGCGGCAAAATCGTGTTTTGTTTTGGAGATTCCGCTTTATGTACTTTGGAAGCTGCAAAAACGAGAAGCATAAGCACCAGGCTTTTTATTGTCCCACATCAAAGACCCTGCATCTTTTGAGATTTTCGAAGATAAAGATAATTAAAAATCTTCAGGAACGAATCCAGATTGGCTGTTTATATTAAGACAGAAATATATATAGATATAGAATTACCCAATAGCACCAGCTGACCCGGTAAATGAAGACTTCAATCATAAAATTGCGACAACTAGATTAACGGAGCAGTAAAAAATTTAAGTTTTATTGAATTCCGTGTAGCTACATCAGATTATCTATACTGATATTATAAAGTTGAATGATTTTATTTCAACGCGCTTATCTCAGACTAGCTTCTGCCAGCGGTTTCACTCGTATCCCGCGGGAACTACTCGGCGCACACGGATAGCCTATAGCCTATAGCCTTCCTCGATAAATGGGCTATCTAACACTGAAAGAATTTTTCAAATCGGACCAGTAGTTCCTGAGATTAGCGCGTTCAAACAAACAAACTCTTCAGCTTTATAATATTAGTATAGATAGTATAGATTGTAAGATAACCCATGTATCGAAGAAGTCTATCGGCTACATTTCATCCAGATCCGCGGAGTATTTCATACGGGACGTGGGCGAAACCCCTGACAGAATCTAGTCTAGTCATACTTAAAGTTATGCATGACTATTACACGAACGTAAGTACAGACGACCTGTAGAACTAGACTCAATAAACATATTACGTCTAAGATCTAGGAAGTAAAGATAGATTACAAGTAACTACGTATTTCATATCATCTGCGGCCGATCAGTATTCTACCTGTAAATTATATCAAACATACGTAATCGCCTACAGACGTCCGTATGTCCATAACGTATTATCTTCTAGGGATTTGTGTAAATACAGTCATTAGAAGTAAGTAGGAAAGCAAGCCGGTAGAAATAATTACTAATTACTACAGGATGTTAAATTACACACGTGTAGTTATCGAAAATAGGCAGTCTAATGAGACCTCTCTCAATGTTTTTAAACTTTCGCGACTTGTACACATACGAGTATTTTAGATAACCAACGGGTCTTACTCGCGAAGAAATTGTAAGGTAAAGGTTTACGATACCTCTTTTCTCCCGACGTTTCGGCCGAAAGAGGTATCGTAAACCTTTACAACCCGTTGGTTATCTAAAATATGGAAACCACTCTCTTCTCGAGAATCTCAATTATTTCAGGCCTGAACTGGAATATGGAAAGCTCAAGCCCTGAAGAACACAAAAATGTCTTCAAATGAATATAGTCCAATGGCTGACGGTGTGACGTAAATAAATTTCTTAGTTTTTCTCATTTACTTTCTTCCCTTTAATGTAATGTTCAAACGACTTCCCAAAAAGAAGGAGGTTCTCAATTCAACTGCGTATGTATATTTTTGTTAGCCCGTCTCACAAAAAGGCAAAAACATAATTTAGTTACCGTTACACTTGAACTGTTGCTTCCGAACAAATATATTTGGACCAGTAACCGTGTTTCCAGATTACACAGCACACGTTTATGATAAAAGTGTGGGACATGCGACAAATTTTGTTGTTTCTTTGTTAGTTAGTCAATGATGAATGAAGTTAAATCTAGGGTACCGTGTAACTAGAACTGCGAGATTATTCGAAAGAGTTACCGCGGTCCTGGTACTCAAAGGGCTCCAGGAGAAACATGGTGGGTTTTGGTCGGTACAAGTTAGACTTTCCAACTTCAAAAAAACAGTACAGTGAACACCTGGGTGGATGGATTTGAGTTGTTCTAAACTGAATTGACTGACACTTTATGGATGAGTGGCTGAATGATTATAGGCTGATATATAAAACTAATTTATGTTTTGGACCTTATTTTACTACTAGATTAATCGAAAAATGTTATGAAATTATTTATTTTCGTTATTTGATTACAGTTTAATTTGACTGCCAATGCCGCTTGTCCTCAATCTTCGTAGATCTATTGGCTGCCCACGCTAGTCAATTTATTTTATCTTTCTCTGTTATTTCTTCCGATCGTCTGTCCATGTTCTGATTACTAAAATCGTCGAATCTTTCACAAAAGGCTTCCCATATAGATAAAAGTTCACATAAACACATGAGTCACGATCGCCTAACTGTACAGAATCCAACAAACACGGTATTAATCTTTTATGAAATCACAATAGCACAAAATGTCCGACTCATCGCGTCATTCGATACTTCCGCCAAACCTTTTATTAAAGCCCCATCAGTTACTGCAGAAACTACAAATATACAAACTGCTACAGGAATATAAACTTTATCCCCTTCTAATAACGATCCTGAAATATGTTTAAAAGTGGTATAAGTTAACAAAGTGCCGGATGTGGGCAGCGGAGCGGTAGTCGGGTTACCTGCCATGCGGGTCTTGAGCACGGTAGCTGGTACACCGTGAATTGTGGTCTCATTGTACCAATAGTCCCACGATCATGTTAATAGAATACATCCCTCTATTTAGAGAGGATAATTTAATTAAGTAGTACTTACATTTTCTACTATCTGTCGCTGGTGACAAGTGACAAGAAAGGCTGCTTGCATATTTCACTTTCTTATTTTTGAGGGGAAATGTGGGAAGAGCTCGTGGCTAAGTCAAAGCCGTGCGGATCGATCGATCATAAGGTTAAGCAACGCTTGACGCGGTCGGTCCGTGGATGGGTCCATCTTGTCATAACCAATTCTTCCGTGTTTCGGAAGGCACATTAAATTGGTGGGTCCCGGCTGTCATTTGAACATCTTTTGGCAGTCGTTGCGTCGTTACGTAGTCAGAAGCCAGAAAGTCTGACAACCTGCCTTATTAAGGAGTAACCACGGGTCAACCCGTGACCACGGTCGGTGCAATTCGGCCGAAACGTCGGGGGAAAAAAGGTATCGTAAAACCTTTATAATTTCATCGCGATTAAGACCCGCTGGTTATCTAAAATATGTGTACAAGTCGCGAAAGTCTAAAAACATTATTAAGGAGTATTGGGTTGCCCGAGTAACTGGGTTGTGGAGCTTAGATAGGCAGTCGCTCCATGTAAAATACTGGTTCCCGGCTGCATCCGGTTCGACTGGAAGCCGAGCCCAACATAGTTGGGAAGAGGCTAGCCTCTTCCCATCACCTGTCTAGGCAGATGATGATTTTTGAGGGGAACTGTATCTCTGATACCTAACCGGTATTCCTAAAATTATATAGGACTTTATCTGTGTGTATTTGTTTTACAATAATGTGGTTCTTGTTTCATTCGCTTACTGATTTGAACATGTAATCTATAAATTCTATACATTTCACATGCACGGATCATGCGTTTGCAAGCATTCAAAAATACTCTAATGATGATTGGCTTCCAAATTAATATAGAGATGTAGTAACAAATTACATTTATCGATATAAATTATCGATCAAAATCGCGCACTTGATCTCGATTACCGTATTGCATTTCGTAACGAGTATATCAACAATGATGTATCAATAGATAGACCTATTGAGGAACTTCTTCTATTCTTATACGTTTTATAGATGACCGATATTCGTTTGTTTGCATTAAATAATACAAGTTATGCGTCTGCGTCTTCGTCTGTTGTACCAGCAGTTTAGGCAAGGCTGTGGGCATTTTCATAAAAGCCGTTCAGCCGTTACCTGATTGAGTAACAAGCATACAATCTCTCACATATTTATAATATTAGTTATGATGTTATTAGGGATTATTACTTCATAAATACATCACGAATTTGTGTAATAAATGTAGCTTTGAATGTGATTGTTCGACTTATGTTCAAATGCTTGGCTCAATGGCTTTAATAGCCATTGTCGGTTATGTAGTAATATTGTGGTAACAGTATTCTAAGATGAATGGTCTGTAAGTCTTTAGGTTCCGACTATCGCAAGTCTATTCTTCGTATCGTTTTGCAAGAATAAGATAATGCACTTTGCCGTTTTACTTTCCCGAAATCTTATCCATGATGTTTAAATGCTATTTTTGCAGGCCAAAAACTGTTTTTGTTTCTATAAGAAAAGCCATTAGTAGGAAAAGTACCATTCTATTCTTTGACTTTATCATATTCTTTAAAGAAATAAATCGACGCTGACATTTTCAATTTCAGGAAACATGACTGTTCCACACTTTAGTGTAAACCAGTTTAATTTAGATCTAGTTTTTATCGAACAAGTGTACCGAACATTGAACTTGGGACCACACAAAACTTAATCCAGTTTTTCAACAATAAAACGTTCCCAATGCGACGGTTTTTGTGACAAATGTAGCGTGAAATGGATTTTTTATGAAGTGCTCCAATGTAGGCACATGACGGAAAGGACAGTTATGGATTTGGATTACGGAACGACATATTTTTGGGTTCTAAAGATAAATTGAGACTGTTGACAGTGTAACAATACCATGGTTTCAATTTTGAGGTATCATGATGACGAGATAATGGCCCGTACTTTGGTCAGAAGTTGAAGGTCATGAAAACTCATCAGTTATTTTTTAATTGTTCTAAAATGACAGACAAAATGTTCAACTCATGATTTTATCCTCATTGATGTATTTCTAGAGGTTTGGATTTCATCCAAACCTCGGTCCTGGATATACATGGAGAATCATTGCCTATTTCCTCGTACACATCAGATTCCTAAACCATTTAATCCTCAGCTTCCTTTAGAAGGCATTGCCAAAATGCACAGCTTGTCATTTCAAACTTGCCATAAGGTAATCCATCTCTTAAAACCCATGTCTACTCTCGTAAAATCATACAATTGACGTCAGCATGACGTGTCTATTGTGACTCGAATACGACCCCCAATTGACGCAGAGGGGGAGGAAGACGTCAGAGGCTACTGACCTTAACCTGTTTCTGTGAGATTGCGAGAATAGTGACGCGGGGACTAAATATAGTTTGGGGGTACACTTATAGCTGTGTGTTGGTATTATGAACGGTTCTGTGGTAATGGATTGCTGTAAGAACCTGCTCGAAATAGCAGCTAGAGTTTTTAGGAACGTTGAATAATTCTGTAATAAAAGGTCATTGGGCGAATTGGACCCGCTTTGCGAAAAGTGGCGGACATGAATGAAAATGGTTTTAATTTAAAGGGAATAATAAAACCTTTCATTATATATAAATATTGCATTCAAATTCCATGGAGAAGAATGTACAGGATCGTTTAAAAATATATAATAATCAAATGATTTCAGAGGATTGTATTGGTCACAACGCTAGTTTGCATTGCTAACCGACTTCTCAAAAGAAGGAAGATCTTAATTTTGATATCCAGGATCTGATGATGAACTGGAAACCCTGAGAAATCGAGGGCAACTCTAGAAAATTGTAGGCACACATGGAGTAAAAACTTGACATGTCACACAATGGCAGTCAAACCTTTATCTGTGCAAAGATCTCGCCAATAAGAATTAAATAAGCCCAAACACGTAGTGATTGCTACATACCTATGAGGAGTTCTCTTGACTTTCTGTCGTCTCCATCATCAGGTAAGGTCCAAACTTCTCGGTCATGTAGACTCACTCGATATACCGACGAATATCAAGTTTTTACTTGGTGGCATGCCCACAATTTTCTAGAGTTGCCCTCGACTTCGCAGAGTTTCCATCATCAGATCCTGGCCGGATGATAATGAGACTAATCGGTGTGTATTCTCTTACATAATAAAGAGAGAATTTTTCAAATCGGCCCAATTCTGACAGTGGTAATCCTCATTGATATAGGGATTATAACTGGTGTTTACACTTGATTTTCTCGAGATTCCCGTGCCTCACATTGATGCGACTTATGCCATAGTAAATCAGAGCCTTAGGTCATTATATCGTGCCATATTTCGTTTGTGTCCGCCGTGGGTATAGTTTCCATACAAAGGTGCCCGGTGACCTTTGTTTGAAGACTTTAGATCATATCGGAGTTTTTTTGTCACTTGCAATGTTTTCAGGGTGTAAAATCTAGGTGCCATAAAATGGGACATAATTTCCTTTTCATCAATGTCCTGAATTCATAAAATCAAATTCCGAAGCGTTCCAATTCTATGTACGACATCACAATGATATAATAGCAACATATCTGCAACAAACCTCGTCACGTTCACGTTTAATTAGCCTGCGCTCGCGCAGTGAAAGCGAGCGGAAACGCACACAAGATGGCGTCCGAATAACAATGGCGTATTAATATCTTGCGAGGATGATTATGAAAGATTAATTTGTCGAAATTTAATGGTCGTTACAAAATCGTTAATCTTTTGTCTTTTTAGGTGGTGACAGTTCGTTTGTTTTTATGATGAGGAAGTGGTGCTGGAATGCGAGATGAAAATTGTGGAAATGGGATACGTCATTGTTTTAGATGTTGGTTTAATGTGTCAAGGGTATAATAGTAAAAGTAGTCATTGCAGTTTGTAATCTCCAAAATAGTGTTCAGAAGAGACTAACACATTGATAGTGTAGGCTAGACTGAAACTATAAGCACACATCGCTTATTTAGACGTCATCTTATTTGTGTGAGAAATCAAGTAATGTTTCTGAATTTTGTATGAATTTCACCAGTAATTTGATTCTTATTCACTGAAATATGACACTTAGCATAATAATCAAATGTGAATTGAATGTGTTTGTTGCTGAAATGTGAGACATGCATGTGGGTTATCAAAAATGGCTCCTAGCCAGACGAGAGTATTGGCTATTTTAGTTTGACACCATTTTGTGTGCAATTTTCTGCTTTTAGTGAATATCTGTGTCTTGTATTATTTTAGTAAGTTCGGTACCTATTTGTTTCAGTTCAAAGAAGATCAGAAGAAAATGTTATTGAGTATACGAACTTAAAATGTTAAAACATAAACAATACAAACACAACTTTTCTTTCAACCAACTTCCAAAAAGGGGGATGTTTGTATTTTTTAAATCGAAGTTCAACCTACCCGAATTGAATATTAACCTTTATGGTGGGTTGAAAATCTATTGCAGAAATTATGCAGATTGTAGTAGGTTGATGTGCTGGCGCCTGTACTTTGAGTTCCAATAAGTAAATACATTTTATTTGGATAATAATTAAGTAAGCATTAATAAGTACATTAATACGTCTAGATAAAAACGGACTACGATATAAGCGATAACTTCTATGAATCATTACTATAATGGTGTTTATTTTTTTATCATACGAGAGCTGGGCAAGTGTGCAACGATAAATAATTAGGAAGCCACATATAATTAAAGTAAAAACATCGTACAGTACACATTTCATACAGTTTACACGGAAATCAAGTCAATGGATTGCAATTACGTAATTTTTCGTTTCACGCCATGAAAACACGCGCGACCTCGGGCAATAACATATTTTTACTAAGTATAACATTTGTAAATAACGCTACACTAATTAGTAGGTAACTTGTGCCATAATTATGAGATACATATGGGCGCAGGGTAGCATTTAATCAAATGAATTTTAGAATATAATCATTTTTGTGTAGAATTTATATTTATGTTTGTTATTTTTAATATTAAGAGGTTATCCGAACATGAGATTATGTTAATTATTTAAAATGCAATTAATAAATATTTCATTAATTGCTTAATTAATTTCATAATTAATTTATTTTGATTTTTCTATAAAATATTTAATAATGAAATAATTCATTCAACAACATCACATGATCGGAAGTGACGTCACTCAATCAGTTAATAAAAAGGCGGTGATTGTAAGCGCAGGGGTCATTCGTTTGCGAGTAGCCGGTGAGTGAACACTGTCTTGCTTGTGAGTGCATCTGTGCCTATATTTATATATTTGTGAATGTGATGTGATAAGTGAAGTGAAATTAAAGTTTATTCTATGCAGTAAAAGTTATTGTGATCAATTATTGTGGTTATTATTTTATACACGCCGTTCTAAAATGGCCTCCGAACACCGAAGCGGTAACGCTACGCCGACAGCAGCGGTGGGATCACAATCGCCTATTTTACCCACGTCACGCTCTCAAAAGAAAGCAGAGCCAACCTTCACGATGCAGGAGGTTATGGATTTGGTATCTACAATCACCAAAAATGCGGCGACAAGTGCTGTGACTGCTGCGCTATCTGCCAGTTCCACACCAACTATAACAATACGGGAAAGAGGCAACTTTTATCTGCCACCATTTGATCCGGATGTGCGATCTCATGACATTCGAGATTGGTGTGCAAATGTTGATGAAAACATTGCGGCATTCAACATACCTCAGCAAGAAGCCAGAATGAAAGCTATCCTTCAGTTAAAAGGCCGAGCTAAGACCTGGGCCGATACTTGGTCTCTTACATCAACGACATGGCAACAAGTTAAAGAGGACCTTATTCGCACCTTCGGGAAGGAATTTCGCTATGCCGACGATGTACAGAAATGGCGAAACTACACATCAGATCAAGCCAGCAGCTATGCTGAGTACGCTACGACGGGATGGACTCTGTTCAAACGCGTGAGACCAGAGGCAGAGGATTCAGAAATCATCGACGCCTTGATAACAGGTATTTATCCTGAATTTATTAAATCTGAATTGTTAAGAAATACACCAGAATCATTGCCCAGTTTGGTATCTGTTTTAAAAACATTCCGTAAACGCAAAATTGAGTCCAGTTCCGATTCCAATAATAGGCAGTTTAAAAAACCACGTGTTTCAGAAAATTCTACTAAGATGCCAAATCATTGTTTCAATTGCAATAAGCCCGGTCACTTTGCGCGTGAATGTAAGGCAAAGCCTGCCGGTACCCAATCTGTAGAGCCCAGTACTTCCAATACTCAGAAACCTTCTAGTACCTCAAAGTCTGTAGAGTGTCACTATTGTCAGAGGAAAGGTCATATCGAAAAGAATTGTTTTAGGAAACAAAATGATGAGCGCCAAAAATTGACTAATAATCAAACCATAAATTTTTGTACTTCTCGAGACCGTAGTTTAATCAATATCAAAATAGGTGATAAACTCTATAATTGCCTATTTGATACAGGTGCAGACTGCTCTTTAATCAGAAATAAACTTGCTACATCTATTCCGGGAAAAAGAAATAGTGTGAATGTCACATTTATGGGTATAGGCGGTTGTCCGGTAATCTCAACACAAAGCATTATTACTCCAGTGGAAATTGATAATGTAATAATCGAAATAGAATTTTATGTAGTGGGTGACGCACAAACTCAATTCGATATTATGATTGGCTTTGACATTGTTAAAATCCCAGGCCTTAGTGTAACAATTAGTAAGGAAGGAATTTCTGTAAATCGTAATTTAATAATAAATCAATGCAGTAATGCAGCTATTAAACATACTTCTTTTGATATTAACAAAGACATCAAAAATCCAGAACTACTTAAGAAATTACAAGACATTCTCGATAGTTTTAAATCCAGTTTTACGATTGGCAATAGCGTTTCAGAAATTAAAACCGGTGAATTAACCATAAAACTGAAAAACCCTGATAAAATAGTTCAACGTCGGCCCTATCGACTGTCACCCTTGGAACGCGAAAATGTTAAACGGATCATTAATGACTTAAAGGAAAACAATATTATTCGTGATAGTTCTTCTCCTTTTAGTAGTCCTATATTACTGGTTAAGAAAAAGGATGGCTCTGACCGCCTCTGCGTAGATTATAGGGAGCTTAATGCAAATACAGTCAGAGACAACTATCCCCTACCACTCATTGGCGATCAAATCGACAAATTAGGCAAGGCTCGGTTCTTTACTTGCTTAGACATGGCTGCCGGTTTTCACGGAATCCCAATTGCGAAAGATTCAATAGAAAAAACGGCATTTGTGACACCGGATGGTCAATTTGAATATCTGCGTATGCCATTTGGCCTATGCAATGCGCCTTCTGTTTATCAACGCGCAATAAATAAGGCTTTAGGTGATTACAAGGACAAAATAGCCCTTATATATATAGATGACGTCATGATTATGTCATCAACAATTGAAGAAGGCATTGAGAATTTACAACTTGTTTTAAAGAGATTAACAGATGCTGGATTTTCTTTGAACATTTCAAAATGCTCATTTTTAAAAACTAGTGTAGAATATTTGGGAAATGTTATAGAGAACGGCACGGTAAAACCTAGTCCGCGAAAAATATCTGCCTTATCTAAATCGAAAGTACCGCAAAATATTAAAGAACTTCGACAGTTCAACGGTCTAGCAGGCTATTTTAGAAAGTTTGTCCCAAATTTTTCGAAGATTATGGCGCCACTTTACGAGCTTACTAAGAGTAACGTGCCATGGAAATGGTCAGAGAGCCAGGATAGAGCTAGGAACGAAATAATTGATCGGTTAACGTCTTCTCCTGTACTAAAAATCTTTGATCCCGAGTTACCCTGCGAACTTCACACAGATGCGAGTTCTCTTGGCTACGGCGCTGTACTTATTCAAAGACATAATTCGAACCCTCACGTTATAGGTTATTTTAGCATGCGGACGACATCTGTTGAGAGTAAATATCACTCTTATGAACTGGAAACGCTTGCTGTCGTAAAGTCTATTAAACATTTTCGCCACTTTTTACATGGCCGTCCTTTTAAAGTAATCATTGACTGCAACTCACTTAAAGCTTCAAAACACAAGAAAGAGCTTTCACCTAGAGTGCATCGTTGGTGGGCCTTTTTACAAAATTTCCAATTCGAAGTAGAGTATCGGAAAGGCAACAGATTGGCCCATGCAGACTTCTTCAGTCGGAACCCAGTAACACAGACTGATGCTCCAAAACGTAACTATCTTGAATGTGAATCTTTGCGTTTCAACATTAATTCCTCAACCATTGACCATAACTGGCTCCTTATTGAACAAAAACGCGATCCAGTACTAAAGGACATTGTCGATAAATTAAAATCTGATTCCATTCCCCAGACAATTGCAGATACATACGTTATTATGCAAGATAAACTTTTAAGACGCAAAGTCCAAATTGACAACAAAACCAGAAAACTTATCATCGTTCCACGTAATTACCGTTGGAACCTTATCAGTCATTATCATGACTCATTACAACATTTTTCCTGGGAAAAAGTATTGGATAAAATAAGGGATCAGTACTGGTTCCCTGACATGTCAAAATTAGTTAGGAAATTTGTAGAAAACTGCGTCAGTTGTAGAATTCGTAAGGGAAATTCTGGTGCTAAACAAATATCATTACACCCAATTGATAAAATTGCCATACCTTTTCATACTGTGCACGCGGATATAACGGGTTGCATGAATGGCAAACGAAACCAAGCTGAGTATGCCTTCGTTTTCATTGATAGTTTTACGAAATATGTCCATTTAATTTACACTAATGACCGTACAACACCAACTGCCATTAAATGTTTTCGCGAAGTTATAACAATTTTCGGAACGCCAACCCGACTCATTTCAGACCAAGACAAAAGCATGACCTCAACAGAATTTAAAAACTTTTGTAATCAATATGGTATCGAGCATCATGTTGTAGCTAAGGGCGCCAGTAGAGCCAATGGACAGGTAGAGCGCGTCATGAAAATTATTAAAGATAATATGTCCGTTATCGAACTCGAAAAGCCATGGCATAATGCTATACAAGATTTGCAATTAGCCATAAACTGCACTGTATCAAAAAGCACAGGTAAAAGTCCTATGGAACTTTTATTTGGCAAAAAATGTTCTCCCCCACTCATAAAGCTATTACAAGTTGACGATGACGAACCTACAGAGGACTTGGTGGCTGTTCGTTCACTCTGCAAGAAAAGGATGGACGAGCAAGCATTAAAAGACAAATTGAGATTTGATAAAGGAAAAGCTAAAATTAACCCATTCAAAGTTGGGGATTTTGTTCTCATGCGTCGTCATGAGCGGCATACTACTAAACTTGGCTCAAAATTTGAAGGTCCTATGGAAATATTAGAGGTATTACCTAATGATCGGTATAAGTTAAAACACGTTAATCTTCGTGGATGTAGTGAAAAGATTGCTAGCCATGATTTTTTACGACCGGCACCGGTAGCACAAGCTGACCCTTTCCTGGACAATGATTCTGCCGTATGGGCAAGTGATAAATAAAAAATAAAAAAATAATAATAATAAAAAAATCTGATTATTATTGTTAAAATTATGTAAAGTGTAAGGTGAGCTGTTTAATTGTTAAGAATAATTTATTGTTCCAACCTATTGAACCTATCCACACATCCTTCCTTAAACGCTGGCTGGCCACCATGCGTATCCTTAATACCCGGTCTTGGTGGCTAGATCCCCGTGGTGGGTGATGCCTTGGTGGCTAGATCCCCGTGGTGGGTGATGCCTTGGTGGCTAGATCCCCGTGGTGGGTGATGCCTTGGTGGCTAGATCCCCTTGGTGGGTGATGCCTTGGTGGCTAGATCCCCTTGGTGGGTGATGCCTTGGTGGCTAGATCCCCTTGGTGGGTGATGCCTTGGTGGCTAGATCCCCTTGGTGGGTGATGCCTTGGTGGCTAGATCCCCTTGGTGGGTGATGCCTTGGTGGCTAGATCCCCTTGGTGGGTGATGCCTTGGTGGCTAGATCCCCTTGGTGGGTGATGCCTTGGTGGCTAGATCCCCTTGGTGGGTGATGCCTTGGTGGCTAGATCCCCTTGGTGGGTGATGCCTTGGTGGCTAGATCCCCTTGGTGGGTGATGCCTTGGTGGCTAGATCCCCTTGGTGGGTGATGCCTTGGTGGCTAGATCCCCTTGGTGGGTGATGCCTTGGTGGCTAGATCCCCTTGGTGGGTGATGCCTTGGTGGCTAGATCCCCTTGGTGGGTGATGCCTTGGTGGCTAGATCCCCTTGGTGGGTGATGCCTTGGTGGCTAGATCCCCTTGGTGGGTGATGCCTTGGTGGCTAGATCCCCTTGGTGGGTGATGCCTTGGTGGCTAGATCCCCTTGGTGGGTGATGCCTTGGTGGCTAGATCCCCTTGGTGGGTGATGCCTTGGTGGCTAGATCCCCTTGGTGGGTGATGCCTTGGTGGCTAGATCCCCTTGGTGGGTGATGCCTTGGTGGCTAGATCCCCTTGGTGGGTGATGCCTTGGTGGCTAGATCCCCTTGGTGGGTGATGCCTTGGTGGCTAGATCCCCTTGGTGGGTGATGCCTTGGTGGCTAGATCCCCTTGGTGGGTGATGCCTTGGTGGCTAGATCCCCTTGGTGGGTGATGCCTTGGTGGCTAGATCCCCGTGGTGGGTGATGCCTTGGTGGCTGGTAAGCCCTATGATGAGTAATGTCTAATGTATTTATAACTATTGTTGTAATTGATTTAGTAATACAGCGCGAGAGCGCGCTGGATCAGAATGGCCGTATGGGCGCAGGGTAGCATTTAATCAAATGAATTTTAGAATATAATCATTTTTGTGTAGAATTTATATTTATGTTTGTTATTTTTAATATTAAGAGGTTATCCGAACATGAGATTATGTTAATTATTTAAAATGCAATTAATAAATATTTCATTAATTGCTTAATTAATTTCATAATTAATTTATTTTGATTTTTCTATAAAATATTTAATAATGAAATAATTCATTCAACAACATCACATGATCGGAAGTGACGTCACTCAATCAGTTAATAAAAAGGCGGTGATTGTAAGCGCAGGGGTCATTCGTTTGCGAGTAGCCGGTGAGTGAACACTGTCTTGCTTGTGAGTGCATCTGTGCCTATATTTATATATTTGTGAATGTGATGTGATAAGTGAAGTGAAATTAAAGTTTATTCTATGCAGTAAAAGTTATTGTGATCAATTATTGTGGTTATTATTTTATACACGCCGTTCTAAAATGGCCTCCGAACACCGAAGCGGTAACGCTACGCCGACATACACTACAATTATTTTGTGATAACAATCGAGAAGCAGTGATAGTTCATTATTGCTTGAAGATTATAGCCACAAAGTCGGCGTGGTTAGGAGCGCAAAGTGTACATTTTTTTTATTTACATAGCGTAAGACGAAAATTAAACAACTGACTTCCCAAAAAAGAAGATATGTGATTATAGCTTTCTGGATGATGAAAATTTCGACGTTCTGGTATTATCCAGAGGTTCTCAAACAGAGGCCTGAAAATGCGTCGAAATGGTTCCAGTAAAGGATGGTACGGCAGTGTTTGCTTTGCGCTCGACTTGGCGGGGGTACTGCCGTGCCTCCAAATCAATTCGGCCGCGTATATATATTTTTTGTTCATTCACTATCTACTAACTTAGATAATGTATAATTATTTAATTTTATGTCCTAAACTGACCGAACGTTTGCACAAATATCCGACAGCTTTTTTATCTACAAATTCTGGGGAAGGTACTCTAGAAATTCTGTGGGAATACCATCATCACAAATGCTCCATAATATTAAAAATAACCATCAAAAACCCCACACCGAAAACTCCAACATTATTTAATATATTTCATCGACCACGCCACAATACAGTAGACCACAGACAAGCAAACACTATTCCATTTAATGAGTTCCCCGCGGTTCTCGCGGCTTCAGTTACGAAACAATATGGCGGTGTATCTCTGTTGTCATCGCCGTACGTAACACTTAGTAACAGAAGTAGGTGACCACGTTAAATGTTATAATTGTTGTTATTAAGATTTAATTTACTGAGATTGTTAGTTGAACTGTTCTGATGGTCTAGTTTTCTTCTGGTACTAATTTTACCGTCGGTCTATCGATTGGTATATCGGTAAAGGTAAATGAGTCCAAGTTTCATTATTGTTTTCTTTTTCTGCTAATTATTTATCTAACATGGTGCAGGTGGCGTCAGCCTCTTATTCTTCTCCACTTCGTTCTGTATTATACCTGGCATTCCATCATATTATTATCTTATCTTTCATCATGATGTTCTATATTCTTCTTGACCAATTAGATTGACAGCAGCCACTCTCGGACCCTTGCATGCATTTAAACGTGAAGCCCAAATGTTCTAATCCACCTAGGTATTTTCTGTACCTATCACCGACATTTTCCATACCTGGTTTTCAGTTTTTCCAACATTTTTATTTGTTTAGGTTTATCTTAAGCTACAGTTTGCTTCATCATTCTTAAGTAAAATACTTACAAGCATATTTGTACCTAATCCTCAGGACAAAATAAATGTTATTTTATGCTACCTGACTTTTTGCTGGCTCATTTTAGAAAGGACTTGTGCAAAAAACTTTAAGGAGAACAGCTGTTCACAATCGATCAGTTGGCATTGAAGAAAATATCGCATTTAAAAAATGCAACTTTTTTCCAATGAAGGTCATATTTCAACATTGACACTCGTTTTAATACGAGGAATTTATTTCGATATAAAAATGAATAATGTGGTTACTTTGACGAAATCTTTTTTTGCATTTTGAAATCTCTGAATCTTTATTATCCAATTAAAACTTCAAGATTTTATTGGAGAATTCTAAAGCAGGAAATCAGGGCATTCAAAAATGTCCGAATTCATCATCTGCCTAGCTTTTCCCAACTACGTAAAGCCGACCCCGCTTTCAGTCCAGATAAATATCAAAAATACAAACATCTGAATTTTCAAACTCCTCCTTTTTGAGAAGTCAGTTAAAATAAATGCATGTAGAGAGCGAAACAAGAATGATTTAATCAACCTTTGAAATAAACTGCATTAAATTAATAATATGAAAATATAACTACACCGCCCAACACAAATGAACAAATAAGGAAAAGATCAGAACTAAGCTAAAAGAAAACAAAAGTCACAAAAGCCAATCTTACAAAAAACAAGATGAGATTTCTAAAAAATGTAGTTACAATTATAGCAGAGGTCCAGCAACAATTGGTTTGAAAGTGAAAGGAAGGGAAGGGCCGACTGTACAATACTGACCTACCACGATCGCGTCCGTCGTGCACTCTCATTATTCGAAGCTGCTAAATGGACCATTGTATATGTCCTGTCCAGCTAACTGGTATGTAGGAAGATTGGGAGGGGCCGATGATATTACTCTTTATGATATTACTATGTTATTTACTCAATAGTGACAAAAATTTTCCCTTACTAGAAATTAAATACAAAGGTGATGATTTTATCAGAGTAGGTTATAGAAGTTGAAGGCTAGTAAAATTGGATTAGTCTGCGTGGCAATTTTTAAGGACTTGCAAAAAGGAAGTTGATAAAATAAATAAATTGATACACATTGATCCCTTCATAATTGATTCATTTTGAAAGCACAAATATTTATCTCAACCTATAATGTATAAAATTTTCTCAGACAAACAAATTATCGTAAAAAGATAATCCAGCATTAAGTCATCCGAAAGAAAACACCCAGACGAAAGACTGAAAAACCAAGAAATACTGACAATGCAAGATTAGAAGCCTTAGAAAATAACTTAACGATTTAAAAAGGTTTTACTTAACTACTTCAATCCTATTAGGTAGACGAAGTTTATTAGGATTCTACTTGCTCGACGATTCGCTATTGGGAATCTCTCCGGATCAATCAAATCTCGAAATATGTGACTGACAGCTATCTAGGATAAGTAGATCATTCTATGAGAGAGGTTACACGATCAGTCTGGCGTCAGTCCATTCCATCAGTCTGGTCCAGAATGTACCGTGTTTTTAGTCCATCAGTCTGGCATCAGTCAAAACACGGTACATTCTGGATCAGACTGATGGAATGGACTGATGCCAGACTGATCGTGTAACCCCTGTCTATCAATTGTATTGAAAATCACTTGATATTTCCTACGATGTTTATTGGAGATTCTGATGGTGTAAATAAAAATATTTGTGCATAAAATTGGAGCTGTTTGCAGCCTATATGTAGATTTAAATATACGTGTTTATATCGTCAAGCCTGACTGCTCAAAAGGGCAGGTTATTTTTATTAAGGGTTCAAAGAGTATCAACCTACGTGTTACTAAAAAAATAAAATTGAACACAGAATCAGTATATTTTGCAGCAGTGAATTTTTGGGAATGTTACATAGACCAAAGAGAAATAAATTAAATTGCTAACTTACATTAACAATTCGATTAACTGACATTAATATAAAGTTTCTAGCTTACTAATATTACAAGAAAGCATAAGTGTTTCTGTCTATCTGTCCAGCTTTAACTCCGAAAATACTGATCCGATTTAAATGAAAGATACACAGATCCTCAAGAGCCTGAGAGTACTTTCTATCAGAGTGCTTGAAGTATTTCTTTCAAGACGCGAGTGGAACCATAAGGAATCGCTAGCTTTATAAAATTCCTATTGTCAACGTTAGACCACAGGTCAGTGGCATTTTCCTGGTTTTCAGAAAGTAAACAAAGGATAACTGGTTCTTCAGGTGCTCATGAACAATGGACTCGCAACCTGTTACCCCGTGTTATGGCATTGTCGTTAACTTTAACGCAAAAACTAAGCGTTTCTAAAGGTGTTTCGTTTTTTTATAAACTTGTTCCTGGTCAATCCCCTCTTGGGTGAATAATGCTGGTTTTTCTATGACTAGCTTTTGGTCTTTTTCTTCAACCTTTTCAAATTATTATTCAGTACATGAGGAAGTGTCTTCATTTAAAAGCAAATGGGATCATTACTCAATCATTTATAAGTTTGTATTTGTACGCACCTGTACCACCTGTTTCAAGCGCAGCATTAAAAAAATTGCCGGTCCGACATTTCCATCATCTAAACTACTTCTGTTAGCTCCTACATAAATTGAACTGTAAATTAGTTTATAATTAGCTCTCACATAATATGTAACGACGTCCTCAGTTTTACGTAATACGTAGGAAATGGCTCCGAGGCTCTCGTCAGCGTCACGTGGAATGTGAGCAAGAAATGGATCGTAAGTGCAGCTGCGGCAAAGAGTAACGCAGAGAAGATAATCCTAACTGATATTTGAAGTAATGATAACATTCTATCTGTTTGTATACCTTTTATGCTTCCTCTTGAAAGGATGGTGATGAACGTCAAACATGATCTTCAAAAAGGGTTAGGGTCCTTTTTACACGATTCGAATAGGAGGCATAAAGGAAGTAGCAGCACATAATGCCTTATTAGAAGTTTCTACGCCTTTTGAATCTGCAGGGGCTCCTAAGATCCCTACTTGAATCACATTACAATTACAAGATGACCTAAAACCCTTTGTTCCATCAACGGTCTAATGCGTAATTAGACAAACCATTTCGTCGGTGTTAATTACTAAGCCAGTGTCATGTGGCCAAGCTATAAAAGTTAATTACTCTTTAATATCTTCCCTCGTTACATCAAACCCTTGAGGATAATTTCGACTTTCGAGTGTTCATTTGACCATTCATAAACCCTTTGGCCTTGGCCGGACACACAATGACATAACTGTGGCTTAGAACAGTGACTCAACGTCTGCTCTAATCTAGATATTAGGAGTGTTTACCTAAAACCATAATAAGGTCGTAGACGATTAGCTTTCTACGAATGTTTACTCTTTGAGCGGCGAAGAGCGCAGCCGTCGCGGTACGCTCAGTTGCGACTCGGCTATGGCGCAGTACGCACGTTGTTCCTACTGCGCGTTTCCCACTGAATTGTTTACGTGAATACGCCAGTTTCCTATTTCATTGTTACTACGGACTATTGTTGACGCGAGTGGTAAATGATCAGTTTGTAGTGTGCTTGTGTTGTGTGAAAATGGCTAACTTGACGCTGCGGTACCTGGATGAGTTGTCCTATGTTTTGAACAGCCGAAGGCATTTGGCGAATCAGGCGAAAGCATCTTCTGTCGGGGATTTGCTCAACGCCGAGGAGGAACGGTTCACACCGGTATGTTATGACACTGTCGCACTATGATTTCAATTACAAGTAACTGAGAATTTTAATCTGAGAGATCCAAACAGCAAAACTGACAATGCTGACGTTTGAGATTCGTTTCACCAAAAATAAGAACCGTTTTTTTATTGACACGAATTTCGTTTGCAATGGAACGTTGTTAAGGTGAGGTTTGAATGTCAGCGATTGGAGTAAAAGATTTTTATCGTTTCGTTGCGACTTGTCGCAGAGATTGAAGGTCAAATTAATAATGCAGCGATTAGTTTACACCGCATAATCGATGGCTAGAGGTAAACTGACTGTGAGGAAAGTGATCAAATGATTACATACAAACACAGTCACCCTTTTTCGAATATTAATAAAACAAATTGCATTTATCATAAATCATATGCAGACATTTTGCTGCACCTCGCAACTTGTATAAATTATGATTAAAATGTCAGTTGCTTTGATATAAGAATAATGTTGGTCGGATACCGAAAGCTAGTATTAATAGATTTAACACTGGTTCTGTTAGATTTACAAAAAAAAAACTTGATTCGTGAAAGGAAAACGAGAAGCTAAAAGCGAAATGAGGTCGCAACGCATCGGCATTCAACCTTTTAGATGCAATCCAATAAATAAATCAATGCGGTTTGTGACTAATGAAATGATACATCATTATTTTTATTTAGAGGATTTTGATTAAAGCCATGACATTAAGATTGGAAGAAAATATACAAAGGTCAAAATGTCAAATAGATACCTACATTAAGAAGTATTGAGATAAACAAAACAGTTATCAGTGAAAGTAATTATTGAAGACAAACGTGTAAAATCTTGTGCAGTCATAATGGTGTTTATCCAAAGCATGCCAATCACCGTTGTAGTTAATTATCCCACGCCAATTATTGTAAACACATCATGTGCTCATGAGATGGACTATGATAATGTTTAAAGTAAACATGCAACGTGCGACTGTCAATTTAAAATCGGAATTTTGGAACTCCCCTTTTAATTGTGACCAGAGAGTTTGTGGTTTTGTTGAAACCTATTTGGTTGTTGCAAAAAGAGTATTATTGCGTAGAAAGGGTTTGCATTGGCGTCAGATATCGGATACAATGGGAACCGGTCGCTGTGGCTCACCGCTTCGGTGACCATTCATGAGAATCGTCTGTGACCGTTCTGTTTTCTGTTTATTCATTACTAGCGACCCGCCCCGGCTTCGCACGGGTGCAATGCAAAATAACAGTATTTCTTCACTATTTCATGGATGTTAACCTTCCTATTTAATCACTTTATCTATTAAAAATACCCGCATCAAAATCCGTTGCGTAGTTTTAAAGATTTAAGCGTACACAGGGATATGGGACAGAAACAGCGACTTTGTTTTAGCAATTTTAGCTATGTAGTGATTTTTATATTGAACGTTATATGTAGAAGTTATACCAGTAACACAGATAACATTGAATAATACAGGATTATTATTAACTTCCGATGCAGTGTTAATGATATGAAATCGTAGACTTCCTCGCTTTTTGCTGCTGAACTAACTTGGTGCTATTTAAATAAATTAAATGCTTTTGTAGTGTAGTTTTAGATTTTGCTTTATTTTAAAATATCAAGAAAATGCTGAAAACAGTTCATTTTGAAGTAGTTATTAGCCTTTGCGATTTGTGTTTGATTGTTGTCTATTTTTTATTATTCTGCCTACCGTAGTTTATCTTTGCCCAAATATTCAGATGCTTACCAAAATGAGGGTTACAAAATGTTAGTTCTTCAAAAATACTGACGAAAAATGATTTCGATGTGTCGATTTGGCAACGGTTTATCATTCTGTGTGAAAATATAACAATACAGCCATACAAAATATGGTTTAATCAAATTTAGACTTAAATGTCATCATTTTACAGTGCATTTCGGCATGACGGGATGTTCAAGTGAATCTTGTCGTGTCTAGAGAATGGATTGATGACTGTTATTGCAAGACTCGGAACGTTTTCGCTTATTTTTTAATGTTGAACAGTTTACAAGATTGAAATACGATTTACACTGAAGTTGCAGACATGACTCTTAGTTGTTGAATTGTTTTCTTGTGATTTAATCATCATATTATCAGCCTATTAAGACTCTGACACTAGGGCCTGTTAGGTGATTAAACCTGCAGCTCACTCGATAAAAAAAAGAAGAAGAAGCCTATTGAGGCCTATTGCCGTTTACTGCTGGACGTAAGCCTCCCTCAATGAGTGCCAAACTAAGTTACATTTTAGATTTTTGTTGAACAAATAAACCCTTTTTTTTTATATTGATGGGAAATCATCAGTATGACCGTATGACCCCTCCCGCTGTGGGTGCCAGCGGAAGGGAGTGTCAGAATTTTACTGACTAAAACCCACCGTGTTCCTTCGGGAGCCCTTTGTGTGCCAGGGCCGCGGTAACTCTTTCGAACAACCCGCAGCAACAAATAACCCCTAAGTTAGCAATTTTTTGGATATTTTTTAGGGACTTGTGAAGACGATATAATTTCGACAGTCAACTGCTATCAAAATGTAAATAATTTACCCACAGAATAAATAGGTGTAGCAACATTTGCGGAACAACTGGTGCGGTTAGACCATTTGTCAGTTCTCAAACAAACGAAGGAATGTAAATGATGTTGTAATTTTAACCACATGGATTGAGAAACTACTTGTTATTAGTTTAGAAGGACCTGGGGTTATTAATTAAAACTGGTTGATCATGAAGACAAATAAACATTACTAAAGCTGTGCCTTCTTGACCTTAAAATATATGATGAGAATTTTTTTATGGAAATGAAACAGTGATTGTTCATATGGTAATCGATTCTCCCCAGCGGGGCTCACTAGGGCCAAAGCCTGCCGGGGCTGCGGGATTGTATGAAAGACTTACCGAGGCAAAAAGGGCTCAAGAAGGAACACGGTGGGTTTTAGTCAGTAAAAGTATGACACTCCTTCACGCTGCACCACAGTGAGGGGTCATTTGACGATCTCCTACCGAAAAAAAGGCAATCGATTCCCCCCTAAACATTGATAACTAAATGCTGTGATTATGCTTCCTTCCAAATAGTGAGTGCCTTTGATAAGAATCATTGTAAAGCTACATTGATATCCAGATACTATGGTAATTTTTGTTAGTACTTATTGATGGTACATATTTTTCCTATATACCATTTATAATACTACGCCTATAGCAATTGGGTTTGAAAGAGAAATGTTTGTTCTCCAGGGTATAAATCCTATATGGCGTGAACTGTCATAACACTAATGTCCTCACGTGGCTTGCCTTATACCTCTAATATGTGGCAACACGGGCGCTGTTACACCCGCGCAGAATTCTGATTAGGTTATCTATTAGGATTTTTGCTTTCCCGGATCTACATACGTAATGAAGACATGGATATTTAGTTTAAAATTATTTTATATACAGAATCTGATTATTATAATAAAAAAAAAATACTTGTTTATTGTGTTATCATTATAAAACAGAAAATACGGAAAATGGCGACACAATCCGTGCACGCAAATACTAGTTTAATTTAATGGTTTATTTTTAATATTACATTATCATGTTTTTAAGTAAAAACCAGTTTCAGTTTGTTTGTACTTTGTGGTCAGTCTATTTTCATGTATTTTCTGCTGTATCTATGTTATGGACCAGATAATAAATCTGGGATTATAAATAATGCCCGGTCATTATGAAAAATGCCCAATCTGAGAGAGCAGTTTAATAATAATCATTCAAATAATCAAATTGACCGGGCATTCTACATATTGGACATCGCCCTTTGGGCAGAGTATTACAAACAAATGTAATTGGTAATTTTTCATTTTTATTGTTACTTAAAATAAGCTATATGTTTAACAATTTAAGTAATCAGTCAGATTTTGTAAAGCTTGGAACGTCATTGAGATAAATTCAGGTAATCAACCTGTGAAGTTTCAGTTTTTTGCAGCNCAAATAACCCCTAAGTTAGCAATTTTTTGGATATTTTTTAGGGACTTGTGAAGACGATATAATTTCGACAGTCAACTGCTATCAAAATGTAAATAATTTACCCACAGAATAAATAGGTGTAGCAACATTTGCGGAACAACTGGTGCGGTTAGACCATTTGTCAGTTCTCAAACAAACGAAGGAATGTAAATGATGTTGTAATTTTAACCACATGGATTGAGAAACTACTTGTTATTAGTTTAGAAGGACCTGGGGTTATTAATTAAAACTGGTTGATCATGAAGACAAATAAACATTACTAAAGCTGTGCCTTCTTGACCTTAAAATATATGATGAGAATTTTTTTATGGAAATGAAACAGTGATTGTTCATATGGTAATCGATTCTCCCCAGCGGGGCTCACTAGGGCCAAAGCCTGCCGGGGCTGCGGGATTGTATGAAAGACTTACCGAGGCAAAAAGGGCTCAAGAAGGAACACGGTGGGTTTTAGTCAGTAAAAGTATGACACTCCTTCACGCTGCACCACAGTGAGGGGTCATTTGACGATCTCCTACCGAAAAAAAGGCAATCGATTCCCCCCTAAACATTGATAACTAAATGCTGTGATTATGCTTCCTTCCAAATAGTGAGTGCCTTTGATAAGAATCATTGTAAAGCTACATTGATATCCAGATACTATGGTAATTTTTGTTAGTACTTATTGATGGTACATATTTTTCCTATATACCATTTATAATACTACGCCTATAGCAATTGGGTTTGAAAGAGAAATGTTTGTTCTCCAGGGTATAAATCCTATATGGCGTGAACTGTCATAACACTAATGTCCTCACGTGGCTTGCCTTATACCTCTAATATGTGGCAACACGGGCGCTGTTACACCCGCGCAGAATTCTGATTAGGTTATCTATTAGGATTTTTGCTTTCCCGGATCTACATACGTAATGAAGACATGGATATTTAGTTTAAAATTATTTTATATACAGAATCTGATTATTATAATAAAAAAAAAATACTTGTTTATTGTGTTATCATTATAAAACAGAAAATACGGAAAATGGCGACACAATCCGTGCACGCAAATACTAGTTTAATTTAATGGTTTATTTTTAATATTACATTATCATGTTTTTAAGTAAAAACCAGTTTCAGTTTGTTTGTACTTTGTGGTCAGTCTATTTTCATGTATTTTCTGCTGTATCTATGTTATGGACCAGATAATAAATCTGGGATTATAAATAATGCCCGGTCATTATGAAAAATGCCCAATCTGAGAGAGCAGTTTAATAATAATCATTCAAATAATCAAATTGACCGGGCATTCTACATATTGGACATCGCCCTTTGGGCAGAGTATTACAAACAAATGTAATTGGTAATTTTTCATTTTTATTGTTACTTAAAATAAGCTATATGTTTAACAATTTAAGTAATCAGTCAGATTTTGTAAAGCTTGGAACGTCATTGAGATAAATTCAGGTAATCAACCTGTGAAGTTTCAGTTTTTTGCAGCAGGCATGATTTCTGCCACGGCTCCAGCGCTGCGGGGCTCCGGCGGTCCCACGCGAGTTTATCGTCGCAGATAGGTTTAACGCTCACCACCGCAGCTTCGCCTTGCTGGCCGGCGCTGCCGGCCAGCCTCAGCCGCGGTGGCGAGTGTTACAACCACCTGCTCCTCAACTCGCGGCCCGCCTCGCCCCTCCGCGCCTACGCGATTTTGAATTACACTCTAGGGGTAGGGCAGACAAGACTGCGTGGAGTCGGATTTACAGCAATTCGTTTCTGTCATTAAAACTTAACTTTCAGCTAATGTTCTAGGATACATATTTTTTTGGCAATGAGTTACGAAATTAAAACCTATCCGCGTTCGTCCGTATTCGCTTACAATGCAAAACTAAACACAAACAATAGCGCCCGCCGCACGAGCCGCATGCTGAATAGCGGTTTCTGATTGGTCAAACCGTGTCACGCGGTCTTCCCTCCCCGCACCGCGTTAAATTTAGCTTTATTATCAAATTGCCCAAATGTCATATAGCAATATAGTAATGACCGTGCAATGTGATAAATAATGAAGATTAGATAGTAATTAATCACTCAGCCCGATAGAGCTAGACATTATTCATAATGCTCGCACATTATGAATAATGCCCGCATTAATCACCTGGTCCATAACATATATATTTTATAAATATTTGATGTTATATAAATACTATTGGATTATATAAAACTTATATCTACGCTTAATTTCTATACTTTATCTATCGGTTGATATGCGATTAAAGATGAATTTCCAAATACATTATGTCTCAATCTGTTATTGTAAGACAACGGATAAATAGGTCATAGAAATTGGCTATTTGTCTATTTATAAACTGCATCAATGCATCGAGTAAGATTTAATTCAGAAATTAATTAAGAGAATATTAAAGCATGCGGTAATTACTAAAGGCAATTTTCAGTAGGCAATGTCGGGTTGGCAACCTGACCTTGCACATTATGCTGTCGGTTTGTCTATGACTTACATAACCTGCGACGTCACAAGCCATGTTTGAAGTAGTGTTTTTGTTTTGAGTGGGAGTGGATTCGAAATATCTAGTAAAAAATAGGATTACGTTATTGCTTTATTATGAAATCGATTTGAATTGATACTACTATGCAGACAGGGTTATAATGAATTTTAAGTGCTACGATTTAAATCGAATATCTACTAACTTGATTTATTCATCATCCTGCTCTTATCCTGATTTTATTTGGGGATCAATTTCATTAATTTCAAAGAAAATATTGAATTCCTAGTTGATTTTCACACACTGCCCTATAAAAATAAGTGCGCAAAAGTATGTTGTAGTAATTAATTTCTAAACGGCTTTTGATTAATTAATGTGGTATGCTTCGGAAATAGATTCTTCATTGGAACGTTAATTAATCAAACATGTTTCCGAATATTGTGAAATAAGTAGGTACTTCATTAGTGGGCTAAGTTAGATATAATTGACATTTATAAAACAACACAGTTCTTTACAAATTGAAACATGATATGTCACGTAAGAATGCGTAAATACTGTTTTCTTTATCTCCAATTAATTTCGCCATAGTTGTGCGTGATTTGATATTGCTTTCGTTATAAAATTGGGACTTGAACTGTTATAATATTTTGATTACACCAGGAAATAAGGTTTATTAAAAAAAACTAGCTTCCACCAGTGGTTTCATCAGCATCCCGTGAGAACTACTCTGCGCAGCCGGATAGAAAGTTAGCGCGTTCAAGCAATCAAACAATCTCTTCAGTAGCAACTTTTAGTTAGAAGTTCTTGTATTCGACATTAGAATTTTTGTATAGTGCCATCGATTTTTTTGTGCAGTTGACAGCGGTAAGTTTTCAAGGAAAAACTGACTTATTTGCACTGACTGACAGCAGCTGTCAATTGCATCACTTCCCGCCAAATATTTCTGTAACCACAGACAAGATAATGTGGATACCTGCGTAAAATTCCTACCTAGACTCTCCTCACTTCACAAGTAAATAAACAGAAAATTCAATTACACATTTAAAACTAAACAACAACAACATTTTAATAGATAAAACACAGCGGTACATAAACAAGCGAACTGTCAAACTTTATACGACAGCATCCGCGTAGAGATTTACGCAGCAACGTTTTCTGCTGTGGAAATTTCAACCTTATGTGTAAAGGGATAAGGCTGTGAGGTTGTTTGTTTGTTGGAAGATAGCAGGAAGCTGAGGGGAACTACAGGATGGCTGCAATTGAATGAGTGCCCTTGCTGGCAGATCATCCTGTCATTTGAATGCGTCTAGAGCCATTGTGTGCTGGCCGTGACTGACGTAGGATATGTCATATGGTAGACTGTATGTAGAATTTATAAGCAACTACGTATATGGATATTTATTTTGGTATACATTATATTCCTGATAGTATTATTCGGTACTAGCTTCCGCCAGCGGTTTCACTCGCTTTTCCGTGGGTACTACTGCGCGCACCCGGATAGAAAGTAGCCTATCGACTTCCTCAATAAATGTGCTATCTAACACTGAAAGATTTTTTCAAATCGGACCAGAAGTTCCTGAGATTAGCGCGTTCAAACAAACAAACTCTTCAGCTTTATAATATTAGTATAGATTCCTGCTACGCAAATTACAATTTCCCTAATTTAAATCTTCGAAAGTAGCCCAGGATATTATTTCTCAGGTTTTAGATGTGCTAGAGTATCAGCATACCCAATTTTATTGAAATCTGTTCTTCAGTAGTTTTGACGTCAGAATTGGACCATTAGTTGATAAGGATAGTCCTAAGTTTATAATCAGTCACGTCAGTCTTCTACGTCTTCAATAGATTTTCAACTTTATTACAATAGTTTCCACTATAGTGACCTTCCGGTTAATGCTCGATTGATAAAATTTGGCAGATTCGGGTAGGTTGACCTGCTAACTATGCTATGTCTGTACATACATAAACACGTCATATACAATATCCTTATTACAGAAATTATTCGGTAGACTGGGCTCATGTTTTGAAGTATTTAGGGACACAAGGTCAACGCCCTCTTGCCATATTATTAAGGGAAATTGTTAACAGCCTGAAACTTCAGCCAAATATAATTATGTCACGCATGAAAACTTCACTAATAGGTATTAAATATTATAAAGCTGAAGTGTTTGTTTGTTTGAACATACTAATCTCAGAAACTACTGGTCCGATTTGAAAAATTCTTTCAGTGTTAGATAGCCCATTTATTGAGGAAGGCTATGGGCTACTTTTTACCCGGGTTCGCCGAGTAGTTCCCACGGGACGCGGGTGAAACCGCTGGCAGAACCTAGTAGGTATTATAAATTGCCGGTTTCACTTTCACGTGGATGTTGAAGCTAGTTAGGTAAAATTTGATGAGGAAAATACAGTTCAGTCGCAAAAATATATCAATTTCATCTCTCACAATAAATACAGAAACCAAACAATGCTTTCAATGAGCAGTTTGTACAGACAACAACACATCAAGTTACCACAATCTGTCTTTCTGCAATAGATTTTCAACCTTATCACAATGGAGGTAGGTCAATTTTTGATTGGTAATATTTGACAGATTCGGGTACTGACTTGCTGTTCTCTGTAAGAATACTCAGAGTTTTGTGGCTAAGCTTTCTACCTACGCCTTTGTCAGCAGTATTTACGATAGAAGCAAATGAAGAAACAAAACAAAAAATATTAAGAGATAAACTCAGTTTATTTTTGCTCCTTTCTGACACATTTTCTCACATTATCCTACCGACTTTTACTGGTCAAATAAATTAGAACCCGCAATAAAAAAACTTAGTTCCGAAAAACATTATTATAGGCATTAAACTGTTTCCAAACTAATCACATCCGTAATTACAAACTACACATTTCCAAACCCAATTAAAATACATTTCTAGCCAATAAAAAGGAATCAATATCCATTTTTAATTACGTACGGTAAATAAGGAAGTAGTAAATCATAGTTTTTTCACATGCAAAATCAGATTTTTGTATGATTTAATGGCGTCTGCGCATGTTACCACCGTTATGTTCAGTTATGTAATAAATTCTGTTCATCTGTGGCTGAAGAAATCTTAGTTTGTATGCTTCACGCAACATCGGGTTATTGGGCGGTGGACCTAGAATTGCGGCAAAAACTACGAATATGTAATCTGCGGTTTACAGTTTCATAAAACTGGCAAGAATTCTGCTCTGTCTTCATATACTCGTAGCTAGGCAATTCCCTTTCACAGTTGTCTTCTGTCTTTAAGAAACTCTTTATCACTGAAGGCTTTTTTTTTCGATGGGAAATCATCAGTATGACCCCTCCCGCTGTCACCCACAGAGTGTCAGACTTTTACTGACTAAAACCCACCGTGTTCCTTCGGGAGCCCTTTGTGTGCCAGGGCCGCGGTAACTCTTTCGAACAACCCGCAGCCCCGACGGGATCACTGAAGGTTTGAACGAAATTTTGCTCATAATTTTTGCTCTATTTCGGCAACACTAGAGATGTTGCTGAATAATAATTAAATCCTAATGGTCCCCTGTTAAACTAAAAAGGTTAGTCTAATACTATAATATGGTTAGATGGAGTAGGAATATTATTATGTACGTATACTAGGTACATATTATATGGCCAAATGTTCACAGGCAATGACATATTACACGTGTTGGTATCATAGATATCATATTATATTTAGTCGACCTTGTATCTTGAAACAGGAAAGTTATGCAATAGTATTCATTGTCAATGTTAGTTTAATTAGTTTACTGAGCCTATTTCATCAATAGTATTTGTTTCATGTTGATCCAAGAACGAAATAACCTTTTGTGGCTTCCACAGTAGGGTAAAATTTCGCCTACGTTTAAGAGAAGTGAACTATTCAAAAATATATGTGATTTTTTATTAAAATGGGCTATTTAATGTATACTATATTACTATAATCTTCTATCTATAATCTATATCTATACTAATATTATAAAGAGGAAAACTTTGTTTGTTTGTTTGGTTGTAATGAATAGGCTCAAAAACTACTGGACCGATTTTAAAAATTCTTTCACCATTCGAAAGCTACATTATCCACGAGTGACATAGGCTATATTTTATCCGGGTACGGGCAGTAATTCCCACGGGATGCGAGTGAAACCGCGGGAAAACGGCTAGTAAAATATATTTTCATAATTCAGTGCAGATATATACCAATATTATCTGTAATTAATGGACGCAAAAGAATCCAAGTATTTTCACATTTCACTCGCGGACAGTTGCAGAATATCTGCATAAATACAATTATGAGCACTTTCAAAACGTTTGTTGCAATGAAAGTCTTGCGCCCGTCGTTTGTTTTCTTTATTATAGTTTGTGTGATCGGTACAGCTGTTTTTGCTGTCGTATTTGCTGATAGACTAAAATTATAAAACGAAACGTAAACTGTATATAAAGTTTTAAGAATTGTATAATTTAAAAAAAAGTAGTGCCGCTGCACAAGCAGAGAACCTCAAGCGGCGCAAATATAGTAGTCTTATTGGCAACTACATGTTTGAGCCGTTTGGGGTTGAAACTCTCGGACCGTGGGGTCCGAGTGCTCACCTTCTTGCGAAGGATATATCCAAGCGTCTGGTTGACACTTCCCGTGACCCAAGGGCTGGTTTTCATTTCGCACAGCGGTTAAGCATTGCCATTCAACGTGGCAATGCTGCCAGCCTTTTGGGTACATTACCAAGTGACAGTGATGAGGACCAATTTTTTGATGCGCTGTATTAGATTTAAGCTGTATATAATAGAATAGTTTTAGTTAAAGTAAGAAATGTAAATATATACAT
>NWSH02000085.1:3735755-3765823 GCA_002382865.2 Heliothis virescens
ATTTATTTATTTATTTATTACATAGGTCCTTCACAGCTGACAATCAATTAACTTAAATACTAAATAACAACAATACGCCAATTATGAAGTACACAAATAATATTTGTTGAGAGTGAACGATGTAAGTCCTGACATACTTTGGTTTTTGTGTGTGTGCATGAGTGTGTGTGAAGTGTTTATGAGTATAGTGAATCGACTTATAATTTAAACTTTTTTGTTAATACAGCATGAAAGGCTGACGGTTATAAGTGGTAAATGAAGTATGAATGATGAGAGCAAATAATTATTTAAACTATTATGGCACATTCTGGGACAAAGATTCAATTATATACTTTCTGTATGAGGAACGAGAGCAGTTAAACGGATCCAGTGAAGAAAACTTGCTGTTGTATATTGTCGGAATGCGGATGTAGGGTGACATTTTAATGTATTTTGTGCTAGCGGAGGGAACTACTAATAATGGAGTATGCCTTGTGCGTCTGTCAGGAACATTAAAAAATATTCTTTCGATAAATTCTGGGCAGTCAAATTTGTGATTTATTATGTCAAATAGGAATAACATGTCGGATAGTTGGCGTCGATCTTCAAGTGTATTTATTTTATGGAAATAACAAGATTCGTTATAAGATTTATTAACTAATTTAGCCCTATAATTGAGATGTTTAATGAATTTATGTTGAATGTTTTCAATGTTATTAATATGAATTTTAAAAAAAGGTCTCCAAATTAAATTGGCAAATTCAAGTATGCTTCTAACGTAACTAAAATAAAGCATCTTAAGACACTGCAAATCCTTAAATGGTTTACTATTACGGATCACAAACCCTAAGGATTTATAAGCTTTACTAATAATGTGATCTATATGAGCCGTAAAGGTAAATTTGCTATCAAGAATGACGCCTAAGTCCTTTACTTGCGACGTTATGGGAATTGTTTCAGTGCAAATGCGGTAATCGTAACTAATTGGGTGCTTTTTTCTAGTAAAACTTATTACTTGACATTTCTGAGTATTAACACTAATTTTATTTTTGTTATAATAAGTTGTAAGCCGATCAAGGTCAGATTGTAGTAGCTGGCAGTCCTCAACACTATCAATTCTACGAAATATTTTTTTATCATCAGCATAAAGAAGGTGTTTTGAATGGTGAAAACAGTCTGGTATATCAAAAAGGTATACAGTAAAAGCTCCTTATTCGCGCTTCCTTCATTCGCGTTTTCAGTATTCGCGGATTGAAAAAATACGATCTAATTCCTTTATTGGCCTAAGATTTCTTTATTCGCGGATCGGATCAGTACAACGGTACATACATACCTCAATACAAAGCATTCTGTATAATATGTCATCGCGACAAGTGAACTAATAAAAAAATAGACCTTATTATTACTACGCCTAGATTGTTTTCTCAAAAGCTATCGGCGTTTTTTGTTTGGTTCAGCGGTTCCTTTGTGGAAAGCCGCCGCCGCTGCAAAGGCGGTAAAGACAAACATAATGTTTAGGTAAAATAAACTTATTCGTTATGACATAAAGTATATTATTAAATGCTGTCACAAATGGACGTCCCGTCCTTTGATAAGTGCCGCATTGCGTGTTGTATTGTTTTAATTTTCCATTCGTTACAAAAATTGTGATCAAGTAACACGTATCTTTCGCTATCATCCGTCACCTAGGAACGTATCCCCTATAACCTCTTATAAATTACCATTCCATATTCACGGTTTCTGTATTCGCGGCATATTTACGGAACGTAAACCCCGCGAATGAAGAGCTTTTACTGTATATTATAAAGTAGAGGGGATAACAAAGAACCTTGTGGCACGCCCGAGGTGACATCCACGAAGTCTGATCTGTAGCCACCCATTACTACTGCTTGACGCCTGTTTCTCAAATATGATTCTAGCCAGCGGAGGAGATTTCCTTTTATCCCCACTGCATATAGCTTAGAGATTAAAATGGAATAATTTACGCGGTCAAAAGCCTTTTCAAAATCGGTGTACACGACGTCTATTTGTGCGGTATTCATATTAGAAATTACATAATCCGTAAGGCTTAAAAGATTGGTATTAACAGAGCGAGATTTGACAAAACCATGCTGAGTCACCGGTATGGAGTGTTGTGAAACTGTGTATATGTGCTCGTATACAATCTTTTCTAACATTTTCCCGAAGTTATTCAGCAAAGAAACTGGTCTATAATTTGTTATAATATTTTTGGGGCCCTTCTTGTGTATTGGAACTATCTGAGCATCTTTCCATTGCTTAGGGAATATGCCTTCGTTTAACGATTTTTGATATATCATTTGAAGAGGAGTTGTTAAACCAGCCTCACATTTTTTGATAAAGATAACAGGCAAACCATCTGTACCAGCGCCCTTTTTAATGTCAAGCTGATTAAAAATGGTTTTTAGGGTTTTCTGAGAAACTGTGACAGAGTGAACCACATTTAGATGTGAGCATTCCGAACATGTTGCACTGTCGTCTGTGGGATCGTAAGGTTGAAAGACACTATGGAAATACGTATTAAAAGCATTACAAATATCTTCGCCGTTAGAGAAGGTAACTTCGTCTTGAGTCATATTGCAGGGGTAGCCTGAAGTTTTACGCCTGGATTTTATATAGTTCCAAAATTCTTGGGGTGAAAATTTTATTTCTTTCTCGCATCTATCTATGTACTTTGTGAAAAATTCCTCTTGTAAATCTTTTATTCTTTTTCTTAAAAATGATACAACTTTAATAAAGTGGGGACATCATGGTGACACATAACCGACGATTCTATCTAATTTTATCTATCAAACATTAAGCTACCACTATTGTGATAAGGTTCAAAATCTATTGCAGAAATTTGGCAGATTGTGGTAACTTCATGTGTTATCTGTACACTATAGTATTTTATTACCTACTTTGAATTCTGAATAGCACTATAACATCATCCTGCCCCTATCCCATTTATTTGGGTTTGGCGCAGCATATTTTCTAAATTCTAAATAGTATGTATGTGATAAATAAGTCCCCCATAAAAAGAGGACACGGTTCCACGATGATAACTGTTACCAACCACTCAAAGCGCTAACTAACAGTTAAAGACAGGTTATTGAATATTGAAACCTTCGCGATAACTAGAGTCGAACCAACCGGTTGGTTATACAACCCGTTCAACTTGATCTTGATGGTTTTAATAACAGTTATTAATATATTTAAATGCATAAGGCTTTTGTTTAAACTTTCCATGGGAATTTTTAGTGCTTTGTTTTAATTTCACTTTTATGCCGTCTGGTAACGCTATTAGATTTTTATGATTCGCTCTTGAATTCTTTTGTCTTTAAAATTAGATTCTGACTTATCTTTTAATGCAGAATTTTATGCTCTTTTTATACATGTCTTTAATAATATTTACTAGCAATCTCATTGCAGCGTCGTATGGATTTATGGCCGGTCCCAATAACCTATCTATCTCTGGATTTGCTTACTAGAGATAGAATTTTGACAGAAGCCCCATACAAGTAATGTCAAATTCCTATCTCTAGTAAGCAAATCCAGAGATAGACAGAATATTGGATTCCGCAGTAAAGCGTCTTCATGAATCACTTTGTTTACCTCTTGCTGAAAACGGCATGACAATTCGTACCATACTCAGAGTTTGTCGCGGACAGTCAGACAGACACGATAGAGAATTTTTATATACATGTATGTTTATACGTAACCAGCTTATCCCCGCTCCTCGGGAGTTGTCCCGTACCAGAATGAAATATAGCCTACAAATGTTACTCGGGGATAGTGTAGCTTTAAAATAATTGAAATAATTTTTCAAATCTCTCCAGTAGTTTCGGAGCTTTTAGTGTAGTTTCCAAGGAGAGATATAGATAATCTGGTTATGCAAAAGTTATTGAATATTCTGTCCCTTTCAAACCACATCTAAAGCTATAAACAGACCAGCTCACCTGGGATAATCTATTGACTATTTTCCGAATGAATGCAGTTCAGTCACCGTGTTAGCCCAGTAAGCTAAAAATAGCGGTTAACCTGTGACCTTTCGCTTAGTCTATCTTTGTCGGTGTAATTTCATAGATCGATTCGAGTAGCTCCGTAGTCCGTATATCTTCGTGATTTTTTCCTTTGAAATATTTTTTGGGAAATCTGTAGCCAGAAAGTCAGCCAAGTCAGAAGATGAAAATAAACGATGTATAATATTTTACTCAGCTGTATCAGACTGAAGCTGAAGTTTGGAAATGGCTAGGCAGATGGCAATCAAATCCTTCTTAATCAACATCATCAATATGAGGTTCCATAAAAATGGACATTTGAGCTTCTCCAATTTTGTATTTGAGGTAAATAGATAGTTGTTCAGTAGCGTGTGACGTTTTCCTCACTGCTGCAAAACATAATATGAATCACCAATTTTCCATTCGCCTATTATTATACCATAGACCCAGTCAAAGACAGACACGATATTATATTCAAATTATGATATTGATTGTTCCCAAAAACAGGCTTACATCAGGGGCATCCCAGAAATTAATTCTACTGCATTGTTAAAGTGACTAACGTGTCGATTACCAACTAAATGAGTGTGATGACCTTATGCGCGGGCGCTTCCTAACGCGCATGCGCACTGGTAGAAAAAGTTTGCGATTTTGAATCGCTGGCCTTCTGCACAAATGGCTTCGTGCATGATAGATTTTTTTTTTAGTTAATTGCAAAGATGAATTTTATTGTTATTTATGCTTGTATGTTTTTTGGTCGTTATAAATTATCTGGTAATGATTACTGAATTATATTTATAGTGCCGGTTTTTATTGAGTTTGATTACTAGGATTTCCTTAGTAGCGAGTTTGCGGACGAGTAATCTTCATTCATTCATCATCGGTAGATATAGAAACACTAGCTTCCGCCAGCGGTTTCACCCACGTCCCGTAGGAACTACTGCGCGCACCCGGATGAAAAATAGCCTATAGCTTTCCTCGATAAATGGGCTATCAAAAGCTGAAATAATTTTTCAAATCGGACCAGTAGTTCCTGAGATTAGTGCGCTCAACCAAACAAACAAACTCTTCAGCTTTATAATATTAGTACAGACGAACATGCCAAAAGTCTTACCTTCCAATGGTTAAATTTAATCAATTTTTTTAATCATATTCAGCGCTGAACAAACATACAAACTTCTAAAATCACTTCCATCTCCCAACATACGATAGGTAATCGCTTCAGAATTTATTAGAAACTGCATTCAAACCTGCATTATGTATAAGCCTAGCCGTCTAACGGTTGCTAGGCAGTAAAACATTCTATTTTGCCTCCATTCTCTAAGGAATAAAATACAAAATTCAATTTCTATCTAAAATCTAGGAAGTTTGCAGATTTCTTCAGGGATTTTTCTCTGGCGTAAAAGTTTATGTTGCACAGATTGATTTTCAGTGTAGTGTAACAATAAATCAATAAAAATCCAAGTTTTATTGCAACGTAGATGTTTTGGGATAGGTTGATTGGTAGTTAAATGTTACTTATGATATAATAGCCTGGTAAATTCGTTAGTGATACCACAGAATAATAAGGTGATACTCCCTTGGTCCACGCGGGTGTGTGGGGGACGTGACTTTCAATAGCGACGTCGTCAACGTCCACAGCTGGACAAGGGCCTCCCGCAAGCTGGGGGGATTTATCCATACTCAGCAAGCTGGGCATGCGTGTTGGTGAGTGCAGTGTGGTAGTTTTAGCTACGGAGATGATTTCGGAGATGGTTGTTGGTGCCTGCATAAAACTATTTACCAAACCATACATATACAAAATTCCTACAGCGGCAACCACTGTTTCGAATTGCTGAACGAGTTTTGAAAGCTAGCTTCTGTAGTTTAGAAAGTACAGTTTCAGAATACATTGAATATATTGTAGCTGTTACCAATTCCATAGATTAGACTCTTTCAAGACAAAACTATGTTCCACCTACTATAAATGAGGAAATTTGTATGTACGGATGTTTGTTCCTCTGTCATGTAAAAACTACGGAATGGATTTTGATGAAACTTGGCATTAATATAGCTTGTGTATCAGAATAAGTTTAAGGCTACTTTTATCTATCTACTGGAATTATTTCTCTCGAGAAGTGGATAAAACTGCTGGCTGAAGCTACTATTATAAAATCCTATTCTTCCCAAAACTCTTTCAGATATTTTTAACCCACGTTATATCACATTCAAACTATACAGATGTGTTCAAACACAATGTGTGGAGGTATTTCCTCGGCGACCCGCTAAATGTCAAGGTCAGGGTGACCTTGGCGCGTTGCAGCATCCACCCGCCCCCTCCCACTCGCAGACCAGCTCGGTGTTGCCAAAATTGGTGCCGCGTCAGCATTTAGTTTTAACGAACCGAAAGTTGAAGATATTGTTCAATGTTGGAGAACTTTCTTGAGGGGTGTAGTTATTTCGTTGGATAGTTGCTTAATTAAAAGTCGAAACAATTCAGTCGCCTAGCCTTTCGATACAATTGCTTATTACCTATAGGAATGATAAAATTAATACAGGAATAATGATCTGCTACTTGTTTTATTGAATGGTTTTCAAGGTTAGTGATAGACTGATCTTAGTATTAAGGAAGGAAATTCCTATTAACTATAAGCGCCACTTTATACATACTATGATATAATAATATATATATAAGAGAATTATTTGTTTCTGATTAATGTAATTTCTAAGATAATAGCTAAAATCAAAGTAAATAAAACAGCAATCTAACTTCATTAATCAGGAAATCGGTGCCTCAAAGTAAGAGCCGTTTGTACTAATTCGACTTCCTCATTCTGGTGCCAAGTTTAATTAAATTAGTTACCCCAAAGCGAGAAGTTCTATGACTAAACACGGCAAATTGCAATTGCTTATCGATAATGTAAAGAGTATTAAGGAAAACTTGAATGGTAGTTCAATGAACTGATTTTGTTGTCACAAATACTTGTCTATGGGCCAAGTTTACGGACAAGTTTACATTTCCTAAAACAATTGAACTTTGTAATAATGATGTTTGGATGCGTGTATGCTTATAAATTGGCGTTTATGTTGTTTCCTGACTTTGGGCCAAAGATTAGTAAAAGGATTTGATGATATGTCTCATATCATCATCAAAATTAAAACTGCGCTCATCCCATGTTTATTTAGGGCCGACAAATCACTTTACAATCTGTCTGACTCTCTCGAATGTAGATCTCATAGAGAAATTCTTTCCAGCCACGTTTTAATAAAAGGTTTTTAGTTTTTACACAAACATTTTCGATAGGTATGGCAACACACATGCTTACACTTCGCTACACTCTATATCTGCAGTTGGCAACATTGTCCCCCCGTTGTAAGTGGTGGGGGGATGATGGTTACCCCACCCCTTCTCTAGTTTCCGACCGCTATTTCGGGATCTCAATAGGGACTTCATAGACAGTCATAATTGTCATGATTTTGTCTTGTTTGCCGTTTCAGATGACTTTGTATTTATTGGAGTTGATTAATCGACCTACTTTATTCTCGATAAGTCCATGTTAAGTGCTTAACTAATTGTATTTATTAATTTAATCAAAACGTCTCTTAAAGGATGTTAACAGTTTAAAATTTCACTCGATCTCCTCTTTATTTCCCTGATATTTTTTCTCATCTACACGCCATTAGGCCAAACTACCCAAATCTGTCAACTACCAATTGAACATTAACCTTCCACTATTGTAATAAGGTTGAAAATGTATTGAACATTGAGGTAGGTTGATGTGTTGGCGTGAGTACCTTCAGCAGAACTTCGCGAGTAAAGTCACAGACTGCAATAGTCTTCTATATTCCATACAAATTGTAGAAATGTTTATTTGATAGCGGTCGTTGACCCGCTAAGCTCTTATGTCAACGTCCCTGGGTTTCATATTACATTTCTCTTTCGGTATTATCTATTCATACCGAGTATTTGCTATCGCCAGATTCAGTTATCGTGGGTCTTAGCTTGCGAAATATATTTTCAATTTCTTCTTCATAAAGAAATGACTGGAATGGATAGTTTATCTTATGTACCATATCAGGACTGGTTTCGCTTTGTGGTTTTAGTTTTTCTATCAAGTCATAAAATTGGTAATGGAAAAACGCCATTAATTTTGAGACTTTCTTTTTAGCTGACTGAACTCACTGAGGACGGAAATATAAGAGGTGACTAGATTTAGATTTTGGAAAGGTGATGTCCAGATGCCGGGTAATTGGATTGGCAATGGAATTACAAAGGGATTTAGTGAAAATTAGACGAAAAAATTGAGTGTAGATACTAGAAACCCCTTTCTAATCTATCTAGAAACAAGGCACCGGCTTTTCCTCAGAGAGAATCAGCAAACCCCTGCGGGGCCCACTAGGGCCAGAGCCTACCGGGGCTGCGGGTTGTTCGAAAGAATTACCGCGGCCCTGGCACACAAAAAAAAGGCACCGACTTTCTTTTGTTTCACAATTTTCTTTTAATAAATCTTTCAATTATTACTTCTTAATAAAGATATCTCTAAATCTATCGTACGTACTGCGCAGCTATTTTCTCCGGTAGCCAGTTGTGAATGACCTTTGTTCCACAATTACATTGCATTGGCGCGAAAGCAATAATAACGGTGATCGCTGATCGACCTTGTTTTTATGAAGTTGCTGGATAAATGTAGAATGATTAGTGAGCGGATAACTTTTAGTGCTAATAATAATAGCTGTATTTAGAATTGATGTTTGAATTCGAGCTCTAGATTTTTGATAGTGACTATTGAAAAAAATAGAGGTCCTTACGACTTGACTGATTGAGACTTGATGTGCCCCAAGGATTTGTTGCTTCCCAATCTAAAATGATTTAATTCATTAGCAATGTTTTACCCAGTCAATAACTTCTCCAAAAAAAAACTAAGATATTATCAATATTTATGTGTTAACACTTTCTAAAATAAACGAACTGAAATACCAAAATTAAACTGAATGTTTCATAATGAAACTCTTGCATGTAACATTACGAATCTAAATACTGCTTAAGCAATCTAACTACAGTCTAGACTCTAGACAGATATAGAATATAGAATATAATAATAACGAAGACTTACTTGAAAGTTTCAAAGAAGACGTGATTACAGAAAGTCAGCTGAAAAAGAATAGAGAGAATTTCTTCAAAGACGAACGTGAGATGGTTTTGTATGTAATGAAGCACATTCATATAAAAATGTTGAAGATATCCAGTCTTGTGTGTCTGGGACAAATATTGCAGCTTGAAGTGAACTCATTAAGAAACTCTTCTCAAGTGGCAGTCAAGATAAGTCAATGGAATCTGTAGAATAGAATTTATTCATGAAATGATTAAATCAAATCAAAATACCTTTATTTTCAGGCTATATTGGTTTAAACCTGTATTTACACAAGAGTTTAATTACAATTTCAACATTATTTATATGTATTGAAAGCAAAACCTAAATCTAGATGCTGCAACTAAAATGCACTATTGCGCTTACGTCACTGCTATATAATAAAGTAAATGATGTAATATATTTATATTTCTACTTTTAGATTTACTAGCACAAAAAGATTGGCTAAGCCGAAATTATTATTGGTTAATTTGGTATTTAGCACTCGAAATCTATTATCTACATCTAAATCAAATTTAATTTGCGATGAAGATATAGCACCTTTATTTCCTTTACCTTCCTTATTATGATGATCTTTCTTATGATCCATTTCATCATTCTCATCAGTTCTAGCACTTTCTGCTTGCATTTTGGTATCAAGATACTCTTAGATAACTGCAGATATAACTGCATAATGTTAAGCAAACGTCACGACAGCAATTACTATAACTGCCGGTCGACATGAAAGCCTCTTAGCAACGAGACTAGTTGCTAAACAATTGTTTGTTAACGTCAATTGTACGTCGCCGACTCGTAATTATATAATTGGGTCATGGAAGATCAATTAGGCACGAAGAAAATGATGCTTTTAAACTGTTTAGCGATGCGTTTGCTGTAGTGTAGGTAATGCTTGACTTGGTAGGATTTGTTGTAAATGATCCGTTGTTATCAATTCGTTTCACTTAATTTTGGTGGATGACTTAAGCTCTACAGCGTGAGACCAACCAACGCACGAGACTATTATTTAAATAATAATCACTTAACTGTGGTATAATGATCTCAAAATAAGGGCAACCAAGGAAAATGTCAGAAGATAGGTACGAGTTATGCTATACCTACCAATACCAATATTATTTAGGTAAGTGCACTAGGATAAATACCATATTGTTTAAACTCAGAAGAAGAAAAAATATTCTAACCAACAATTTCATTAGCCAAGGCCTACAAAACCTTCATCCCAGTGCCACATACTTCTAACACTGCACCTTGCTCCAAACAGGTTGATCGTGCGCATCCCGTTAGCCAAGTAACAAAATACATACTATAGTGTTGTATAGTGAATAATACTGGTTTTAATTGATAGCCTCTATCGTGGCCACGTGGTCTGCTTTCTCTTTACTTGTATGCGCTTTTGATTAGGTCTCTTGTGTGTCGACTGTTTGACTGATTTTGGTTTTGGTATTTTGAACTGGTCACGGCACCTACCTACTCGGTCCAGAATTTTGTGTTAGAATGAATTTAAAATTAATGACTTCATGATACACAGCGTCAAAAATTAAAGTTCGTTATTTAGTTCCTGTGTCTTTTTCTAACCTTTGATACTCATGCTCATGCCTTCATTTTATTTCAGCTCCACATTGATCTGTATATTCCTTGTTCTCACAGAATCAATACGTAATAGTTTACTCGGTAGTCATTTTCTATTGCATAATTCATCACTTCTCCGATCTTCCTGTTTTCTTAGACCGTCCTCAAATCCACAACTAAATATGTGAAAAGCTTACACAATAATAGGTTTCATTTCTTTAATGCAGTCCTTACCCATATTCTTCATGCTTCATTGAATTTATATTCTTTGTCATAATCAATATTCCTTATTACAAAGCCAGTCTAACCGAATTTCGAACTACAAGAGGAAAATATAAAGGAGGTTTCATGGAGTAGAAATGTAAAATTGATAGTAAAGGTCACTAGGGTATGGCTCGTTGGGTGGCATCCCAAAAATGTCGACGATCCAGCTGGATTCCGTTCATATCTAGAATCGTCGTATTATTAAGAGTCCACGTACTTTGATATTGGAAATATAGGAAACTTGAGAGAAGAGAAAGTAGATTGGGGTTAGGTAGGGATAACCACAGTTAATATTTTCTCAATTTTAATGACGAGTAAGAAAACAATAATGTCAATGATATTCTTTGTGAATATGCAGTTGAATGAGTGATACATATACAATTATATCGAGCATTATTTTCAAAAAATCTAAAGGTTTTAAAAATGCGACGGATAGGCATAGTAAAAAAGTAGCGTGTCTGCAATAGACAAAGTGGAAAGTTGTGAGATGACGGCAGATAGAAGATTCAGAAGAAAACATGCTGCGCCGACGCCAATAATAAATTGGCATAATTAAGGACAAGGGGACGATGATGATGAATTATTTTCAAATAATTCTGGATCAAATTGGAAACTTTTTGCAAAATTAAACAAACTAGAATCAATAATTTGCCATTTTGCAGTCCACCTGCAGGGTTGATTCGCACATGACAAAATATAAAATGCATTCTGGAAATGACTGCATCGCGTGCTTCAGCTGACGTGATCGTAATTACACAATTATTACGTTTTCCGTCAGTCAATGTTGCACTTTTTTCTGTCTTCCTTTCATGACTTTTATTGGCTCTGTAAATTGAATAACTGACATGAAATGGGACCACAGGCCATTATTGTACAAACGCCGTATACCAACCTACCTCAATCTGTCAAATTTCTTCAATAGATTTTCAACCTTATTACAATAGTGGAAAGTCAATGTTCAGTTGGTAAAATGTTTTCACGGAGAAATAAAGTGCAAACTGACTGGTCGGCTAACTTTTCTGACCGTAAAGTTTATGATTATACGAAGGTTAAGCACAAGATCATGCAATTACTGTATATTTCTATAGTCTTAAGAATTAAGTCCAGGAAGACTTTTGGCAAACGAGTTACCTTATCTAGAGCGTGATATAACTGTGCCAAGTATTACCCATCAATATTTGCGTGAGAAAGTTACAAATTCATACTTACGGTTAAACCTAATTTACGTATATGATTCACGATAATAATATTAGTAAAATAATAGAATTATGAACGACGATTATTTTTCTAAATCCTCAATTGATTGATGGCGGCACAAATCAATGCAAAGTTATCTCTGTCCTACTTCCCAATGTCTGACTGTCTGCGTGGGCGCATGTACACGAATATAACGGCGCTTTGATAAACAATGCTTTTATTATTTGTTTATTTATTGTTAATCCACTTTGCGCACTTAGATAATAATATGAGGAAATTAATTGTTATTATAATACTTTTCGATGGGAAAGAAGTTGAATTATCGACATTATTATTAACTAAGGTTGGTGACTTAGATTGATCCCTAATTTTCAAAGAGAAAATTGAAATATGGACACGGACATGATCAAATCTCTTTGCAAAGAGTTTTCAAACTTTAATTTATTACCTTCTAGTTAGATTTCCTGATAGATAGACCTGGATAAAAAAAAAAGAAACAAAAAGTACATACTTAGAAGTAAATATTATCAACTCGTTTGAAGAATATTTACCTACTGAAAGTTGGTTGCAAAGGTAATTTTGAAATGGAATGAAGAGATTTTATAGTCTCTCGTGTGGCTTTAAAATATTCCCATTAGATCATCTCACTGCGGAAGCTTATAAAATAAACGTAGGTACCTACAATTAAGCGGTTTATTGAAATAATCATAAACTTTTGGCATTTCCCGAAATATCTCGGTAGGTAACCGTTACAACACTAATTTTGAAATGTCAGAACTATTTCTGCCTTTCCACGTGCAAAGTATTATAAACCATATCTCATGTAGCATAAAGTTCATTTTCGTATATCACATAAGTTTAACTTGTTGTAATTGTATGTGAAACAATTTTGATCCTTTTGTGTGGACTGTAAAGCATTTATTCCTTTGTTTCATTAGCGTTGAGCAGATTGTTATTGTGTCATGCTATTTTGGACTCTATTGTTTTGAAGTTTAGGTGTGTTTTGTGTTAAATTAGTGTTGGATAAAGTTGTTAGGGTAGAAATAACCCGCCAAGTATTTGGGACAGACAGTTTGGCGCCTCACCAAATACACAGACACTGGTAGCCGAATTAGAAGCGAAATCGATGGCGGCTTTCACGAAATTTTATTTCTAGGAATTTCTTGTATTCGTGGTAGCAGGTCTGTAATAGATGTTGTATAACAATTTAAAGCTTTTTGTATCAATGGTTAGATATAATCTTTGTATTCAGGTTGATTTGTAGAAGCTTTTGGATGTTCTGTTTCTTTATTTCCCTTTAGTTAATTTTCTTAGGAAAGCTTGGGATATTTTTAAACTTAGGTTCTTAGTTACCTACTAACCTATGTGAAAATTTTGATTCCAACCTTTTGAAGATCTATCCTATAGAATGGCAATAAATATCCCCCTGTTTTCATCATTACTTTATTACACAGTTAATCTCTTTTCTTTCTTTCTTACCAGAACCGTTGTGAATCAAAAAACCAATAAGTAGATTCCTTAGAATAATGACCGCAAATAGCCTAGCCTTTTCCCAACTACGTTGAAGGCGGCTTCCAGTATAACTGGATGCAACTGAGAACCAGTATTTTACATGAAGCGACTGCCTATCTGACCTCCACAACTCAGTTACCCAGGTAACCCGATACCCTTTGGTAAACTTGGTGACTAGTGAAACATACCTATAGCGCAATTAATGCACCCACATAAGAGTGTACCAGTAGAAAGTTCAGGGTCATTGCATCTGTCAGATACATCCACTTGTCTCTCAGAGAAAGTATCGATAGTCTCATCATTAATAATCATACAAAAAGGAGATAGTTTTACTGCATAGCTTATAAAACTACCAAAACAACAGTGACTAATCGATTTAAACATCGATAACTACCGGTTTTGCTTGCCGGTCGACGGTGACCCTGTGACATCCTTGTAGCTGGAAAGTAGCTGTCAAGGCCGCTACTCAAGGCCGGTGGAACATGCTTGTTAATCAGATAAGTTTGGAGGTCGGGTTGAAGAGTTCTTGTAATTAGAGCCAGCTGAAAATTGGACGCTGAAAGTGCTTAGCGATGGATCGAGAGTTGACATTGGTTGAAGAACAGTTCTGCTATGTTACAACCTTTCTCCTATAAGTAGCCGGCACGCAATTCTTGAGAACATTTGTATATATATAGTAGTGAGGTAATTAAATACACGCTTATTCAATATATATCTACTTATCTATATCTATACTAATATTATAAAGAGCAAAACTTTGTTTGTTTGTTTGGTTGTAATGAATAGGCTCAAAAACTACTGAACCGATTTTAAAAATTCTTTCACCATTCGAAAGCTACATTATCCACGAGTGACATAGGCATTATTTTATCCGGGTACGGGCAGTAATTCCCACGGGATGCGAGTGAAACTGCGGGAAAACGGCTAGTTTAATATATACCTGCTTATTTAATATAAATAGGTTACTAAGGTATTCCAAGCCGACTTGTTTTTAACGAGGAGTACATGCTCGAAAAAAAATCTACAAAACTGTAATTTTGTACCTATTTGAAACCCATTTTTTTAATACTTTTTTGGCGTTTTGTTGTATGTGGGTTTAAATAGTTTTTATAGCCTTCTTATATGGTATGTGGAGTAGATATCAGCTGCCGGTGTCACATAGCCTGCCCACAGGCGACCTACGCAAAGGCTACTAATCTAGGAATGATAAAAACATCATTAATTTAATTAATTAATATAATAGACCAGCTGACGGATTTGCAGTACGTTTCCATTGTTGATATTGAAGCTGTAGAATGTTTTTAGACTTTAAGAAGCCAATTAAATTGCTTAATTGTGAAAAGTTTATGTGTTCCGTCTGCTTTAACTAGCTAGGTATATGAAGGTAAGGTAAGGTACCTAAGTACTGTACAGACAACAGCACATCAAGTTACCACAATCTGTAAAATTTCTGCACTCGATTTTCAACCTTATCAAAATGGAGATAGGTTAATATTTGATTGGTAAAATTTGACAGATTCGTATAGGTACGTTGACCTGCCATTGTCTGTACATATTAGGTCCCTCCTGGTCCTTATTTCATGAGGAATAAGGATCGTTTCGATAAATTGAAATACAGCCAAATATCGGTGAAAAAAGTGATGCGGGTAATTCTAGACTAATCTAAGCACAGTAGGAAATGTAGCTGACCAGTTTAATTTTATCGACTGCATTAGAGCCGAAACACATAACCGCGTTGCGGCGCCGCGCCGCTAAAATCGGCGTTTTGCGTTGCGGCGTTGCGGCGTCGCGAAAAAGAGCGTTATTGTCGGGTAACCAGTTCCTCGTGATTTTTTATTGTGGATAGACGTGTCTCTGCCATGGACAATCGTGAGAAACTTATTGCTTATTTATTATTAAAAAGACATTACTCTGTTTTAAATAAACGACAAAGAAGATACTGGATACATCCATTTAATAAGGCTATGAATCCCGATGGCGAGTACTTTTCTCGAAAATATAGAGCATTTAAGATAGACGAAAATAAATTTTTCGCCTACTTTAGAATGAGTATATCATCATTTGAAGAGCTACTACTACTATTTGCTAGAGTGATAGAAACAAACTAAATCATTGTCACCAAGTATGACATCATAACGCTGAAATTAGCGGTGCCGCGCCGCTACAATTAGCGGTGCCGCTACTGCCAAATCTCGCGGCGCGGCGCCGCAACGCGGTTATGTGTTTCGGCCCTTAAAGGCGAGAATTGGCAGTAGCGGCACCGCCAATTGTAGCGGCGCGGCACTAAGGGACCTCTATTAATTTATTAAGAACTTTAATGATTATTATTTTTTTTTTATTGAAATCTAGACAGAAACAGGCACATCATATGTTTACTTACGTAGGTACTTAATTAACCAAACTAACCATCGAAAAGATCCAATTACAATCAGCTCTTGCGCAACCATAATTTCATAAATCACGGTTAGCTTGCGCCTGCGCACCGGAACGTTGTAGATCGTTCATTGTACAGGCTTTGACCTAGCAAGGTCGATGATTTATTTCTTAGAAAGGATACGTTTTGAGGCCAGAGAAAGTACTAAATAAGTCTTATAGCTGATGAATGGGAGTCATTTATCAGGCCTGGTGATCTAGATGTCTATGGCGTCTGTATGCCATGAGTTATGTGTTGTTTAAATTTGTATTGAAGTTATTTTGTAGGAAATGTAGTGGTGAAGGTGTATTAACTTGAAGTTTTGCATTTTTTTTGTGAATTCATAATTAAAGAGATGTAGGTTGTTGGCAGCTGAATTGGTGACTGTGTTAGTAATGTGCCACAAAAAACACGAATTTATACAAAGAGCCACCTAAATAAGAGTTCGTTTCTCATAAAAGTTTCTTCACACAGAGTGCATTTTTATTTCAAGTAGAGGACTACTAACGCCATCTAGCGCAGCTAAATGTTACATCAGAACTCGAAGAGCCATCTAGCAGTGAGACGTTCCATGCTTGCGCCATCACGTAGTTCGTCGCACGGGTAATAGATGGCAGTAGTTGCCGCGTAACTCGCATTTTCATTTTTTTAATTATGCATTTGTTTTTCTTTTTCTAAAGTAGGCAAAGGTAGGCAACGAACTTATTTTTCCTTTTTCCATTGAAAAGATAAAATTATATATCTTTTTCAGCGTATTTGTATATATAATATATTCAATTTCCTGAAAAAGTTATGTTGGCATATGATTTGTAATTATTATTAATACGAAAAAAAAACACATAATTATAACTAATAATGATGTTACAAGGAAATACAAATCATTTCAAATAATTTCCTCGGCCACCCAGTAGTAGAGTAGCACTAGCCACATCCTCACATTCCACCTATCGATTCCCATGTTCAATGGGGGATAAAACCCATAAATTATATTAACACGTGCCCACAGCGGACGTGGCCTAATAATAGATATATTTTTAAACACAAATAGAGCATCTGATAGATTCATCTGTTCCATTCATTGCTGTTATGGTAACTCGGTTGAATGTTTAATGTTTATTCATATTTTCTAACATATGGCTGAGATTGTAGGCCTCACAGATTAAATAGACAGTTTGGTGAGATTCGAAGTTTAAAATACAACACAAATATTATACAAAACTGGGTGAACTGTCTTTGCGATCTAGTAATTTTGCAACTGATATAATTATTCATATTATTTATTTGCATTCCACGATGTATAGAGAAGGTGTTTCAATGAGGCTTACAGTTAAGTACAGACAACAGCACATCAAGTTACCACAATCTGTCAAATTTCTGCAATCGATTTTCAACCTTATCACAATGGAGGTAGGTTAATGTTCGATTGGTAAAATTTGACAGATTCGTACACGTTGACCTGCTGTTGTCTGTACAATCGTGGACCCTGTATTATGAATAAGACATTATGAGATATGGACTAAAAGCGATTAAAAAAATTTGCTATTTGGACTAACTGGGACGTGGTCAACTTATGATCTCTTTATTCCAATTCCAACCCCTTTTTCGGACTTTAAAATAAAACATTTTTTTTTAATAATCAGAAGCTGCCGAAGGGGATGCCAGAGTTTTTCTTACAAAAATCCATCTCCGTTCCTTGGTGTGCCTTTCTTGTACCAGGGCCACGGTAACTCTTTCGAACAATCCCGCAGCGCCAGTGGGACTGACTATGCAGCTAGATTTCTAGGTTAGTTACAAATTTACAAAATGATGTCAGATACCATATGCAAATAAAATAAAAAGCGCATATTATTATGTCGCCATACAAACAAATGTAGGTTGCTTGACTAATTAGCTCGATGCAGTTGATATTTAGCAAAAAAAGTCCTTGAAATATCATTCAGGAAATCGTTTATTTCTGTCCAAAGATTTCAATAGGTCATTAGTTTATCTGAACGTCGTAATATATTGATGCAAATATTAATAANAGGCGAGAATTGGCAGTAGCGGCACCGCCAATTGTAGCGGCGCGGCACTAAGGGACCTCTATTAATTTATTAAGAACTTTAATGATTATTATTTTTTTTTTATTGAAATCTAGACAGAAACAGGCACATCATATGTTTACTTACGTAGGTACTTAATTAACCAAACTAACCATCGAAAAGATCCAATTACAATCAGCTCTTGCGCAACCATAATTTCATAAATCACGGTTAGCTTGCGCCTGCGCACCGGAACGTTGTAGATCGTTCATTGTACAGGCTTTGACCTAGCAAGGTCGATGATTTATTTCTTAGAAAGGATACGTTTTGAGGCCAGAGAAAGTACTAAATAAGTCTTATAGCTGATGAATGGGAGTCATTTATCAGGCCTGGTGATCTAGATGTCTATGGCGTCTGTATGCCATGAGTTATGTGTTGTTTAAATTTGTATTGAAGTTATTTTGTAGGAAATGTAGTGGTGAAGGTGTATTAACTTGAAGTTTTGCATTTTTTTTGTGAATTCATAATTAAAGAGATGTAGGTTGTTGGCAGCTGAATTGGTGACTGTGTTAGTAATGTGCCACAAAAAACACGAATTTATACAAAGAGCCACCTAAATAAGAGTTCGTTTCTCATAAAAGTTTCTTCACACAGAGTGCATTTTTATTTCAAGTAGAGGACTACTAACGCCATCTAGCGCAGCTAAATGTTACATCAGAACTCGAAGAGCCATCTAGCAGTGAGACGTTCCATGCTTGCGCCATCACGTAGTTCGTCGCACGGGTAATAGATGGCAGTAGTTGCCGCGTAACTCGCATTTTCATTTTTTTAATTATGCATTTGTTTTTCTTTTTCTAAAGTAGGCAAAGGTAGGCAACGAACTTATTTTTCCTTTTTCCATTGAAAAGATAAAATTATATATCTTTTTCAGCGTATTTGTATATATAATATATTCAATTTCCTGAAAAAGTTATGTTGGCATATGATTTGTAATTATTATTAATACGAAAAAAAAACACATAATTATAACTAATAATGATGTTACAAGGAAATACAAATCATTTCAAATAATTTCCTCGGCCACCCAGTAGTAGAGTAGCACTAGCCACATCCTCACATTCCACCTATCGATTCCCATGTTCAATGGGGGATAAAACCCATAAATTATATTAACACGTGCCCACAGCGGACGTGGCCTAATAATAGATATATTTTTAAACACAAATAGAGCATCTGATAGATTCATCTGTTCCATTCATTGCTGTTATGGTAACTCGGTTGAATGTTTAATGTTTATTCATATTTTCTAACATATGGCTGAGATTGTAGGCCTCACAGATTAAATAGACAGTTTGGTGAGATTCGAAGTTTAAAATACAACACAAATATTATACAAAACTGGGTGAACTGTCTTTGCGATCTAGTAATTTTGCAACTGATATAATTATTCATATTATTTATTTGCATTCCACGATGTATAGAGAAGGTGTTTCAATGAGGCTTACAGTTAAGTACAGACAACAGCACATCAAGTTACCACAATCTGTCAAATTTCTGCAATCGATTTTCAACCTTATCACAATGGAGGTAGGTTAATGTTCGATTGGTAAAATTTGACAGATTCGTACACGTTGACCTGCTGTTGTCTGTACAATCGTGGACCCTGTATTATGAATAAGACATTATGAGATATGGACTAAAAGCGATTAAAAAAATTTGCTATTTGGACTAACTGGGACGTGGTCAACTTATGATCTCTTTATTCCAATTCCAACCCCTTTTTCGGACTTTAAAATAAAACATTTTTTTTTAATAATCAGAAGCTGCCGAAGGGGATGCCAGAGTTTTTCTTACAAAAATCCATCTCCGTTCCTTGGTGTGCCTTTCTTGTACCAGGGCCACGGTAACTCTTTCGAACAATCCCGCAGCGCCAGTGGGACTGACTATGCAGCTAGATTTCTAGGTTAGTTACAAATTTACAAAATGATGTCAGATACCATATGCAAATAAAATAAAAAGCGCATATTATTATGTCGCCATACAAACAAATGTAGGTTGCTTGACTAATTAGCTCGATGCAGTTGATATTTAGCAAAAAAAGTCCTTGAAATATCATTCAGGAAATCGTTTATTTCTGTCCAAAGATTTCAATAGGTCATTAGTTTATCTGAACGTCGTAATATATTGATGCAAATATTAATAAGATGAGGTTTCTTGTGTGTAATACTTAGAAAAGTCTGGTCGTTAATGTTTTCGGTTCTAATAAGTTGTTTTTGTTTTTTTTCAGGTAAGTCTACAGTCCTATATTGCCTGCAGCAGCATCTATGCCTTTATTGGTATTCAATTGGTAAGGGATTGATTAACTGCGGAATTCTATATTCTGTCTATCTCTGGATTTGCTTACTAGAGATAGGAATTTGACATTACTTGTATGGGGCTAATATTAAAATTCTATGTCTAGTATGCAAATGCAGAGATAGACAGAATATTGAATTCCGTAGTAAAGGGACAGTAATCTATTTTTTTATAATATAGGCAATAATGTTAAACCCATTAGATGTAAGTAAGTATAAAAGCCTAAGAAAAAAATAATTGAATTAGGAACCTACTTAATTTTTTAAAATCGGTTAATAATCAGTAATACTTATTAGAAAATATACGTACTTTCCAGTCCGTTAATAAACCCCTGATAAAACATTTTTTATTCGCACCCGCATAATATAATAAATATAAATAAGTAGGAATAATAACTCTATCATGTTTTGTCATTAATTATGCGGGCGAAACGACATTATTTTGGACCAATTAAAAAACTAATACCCTCTCCCCTATGAAGGTAACCCTTTATATTTTGATACTGTTCATTTAAAAAAGTAAATTATCTGTTCTATGAGCATTTGCCTATCGTCTCCTAACCATATGTATGAAAAAAATATTGTATGTGAAGTTTAGATGGATATGTATACGTAAACGAGAAGGTTTTGTGATTATCAATTACTTTATAAACGTAATTCCAGTTTAATCTTGGTATTACAGTACATCAGTCATTACATCTTCTATAAAAAGGATAGACTTTGACTGAGTTAGACTGGTTAAACAGAACAGATAAATATAAATTTACCTAAGTAATTCCTAAACTGAAAAATGAAAAGTGTATGAGACAGTCTTTTTATTACATAGAATAAAAATATAAACAAAGATTCAAAAAAATATAACAATAATACGCATCTAACTTAGAAGAAATAATACTAATTAATATGATGCATGTCTGTGAAACAGAACACGACAGCAACCCACGCGTACAGAATCAATATGTATGCGCCCGGGAATCGAACCCGCACCATCATTACATGATACGCATCGCAGATGAACTGCTTACAAAAAGCAAATTATATATTGCTTTCTGCACTTGCATATCACGGAAATACTGTAGTTAGGTTTTTTATATGTAATTTAGCCTACTTGGTATGGAAGGCAAGGAGTATTTTTTGTGCCAATGCAAGGAAAATTGTTGTGGTCTAGAAACTGATGAAATTGTTGTGGACAGAAATATTTTCTAAAGTGATAATTTTTGTGAAACTTTTCCTGAAAGGTGCTTGCATACTTACATGTTATCGAACATTAAATTAGCGGTGAATGGATCTCGCTATAATAAATTCAGGCTCACGTTTTTTCAACCACTCGAATTCTTTTCGCCCAACTTTATGGCGGCCCAGTCTTGCTCGATTTTTGCGCTGGTTTTTGCGCAGGTACCACGGGGGGTAATCAAAGGCTCCAGAAGAAACCTGATGGGTTTTAGTCAGTAAGAGTCTGACACACCGTCACATACTGCACTCATAGTGGAAGGATTTCCCACAAAAAAAAAGGTATCAGGGATAGGGGAAGTTCGCTGAGGGCGCTTACTGGTGCTCGGAATTCCCTGCAATCCCTTTCTCACCGACTTCAAAAAATCATCGCCCAACGTCTATATTAATAAAAAAACACTCAACGTTTTACTATAATTAGTAGTTCGAACGTTTTATGAAGCCTCTGTGTATCCCTTAAGTAATAAAAATGTTTACGAGCTATCGAATTGATAGATACATAGAGGTGCCGTAAAAACTATCGACTTGTGTTACTTCATCCTATTTATCGCTTTTTCTCAAACTTTATACAAATGCCAGCACAGCAAACTACCACACTCTATATAATTTCTTTAATAGATCAACCTTATTGCAACAGTGGAAGGTTAATGTTCGATTGGTAAAATTTGTCAGATTCGAGTAGGTTAACCTGCTGTCGGCTGTGCGGAAAAAAATATAAACGTGGACTATTAATACCATTGATACTATTTCAGTGATCGTTGCTAGACCATATTTACTATTCTTAAAGAGTTCCTTTAAAATCTGAAACAGGTCGCGTGTTGTCATATCCGTTGACCCAGTTTGACATAAGTCGGGAAAAACCAGCATTCATGCTAAGTTTCGATAGGGTCATAAACATTAGAGGACATTTAATTTTTCTGTGTTAATTTGATGATTCTGTGTTATATAAGATATTATATCGAATCTTAGAATAACTGTCTAAGATTCGATGGGATGCCAGTTTCTTCTTCTTATCGAGTGAGCTGCAGGGTTAATCACCTGACAATCCCTTGTGTCGGAGTTTTCTCAAATTCGCCTAACGACCTCTGACGTGGAATTATAACTACGACTGCTACTGAGTAGCAATCGAGGGCGACGGCTTTACGTGCCCTCCCAGGCATGGGGGTGTAACACCGCCAACTTCCAAACTCCAGGCTGCTTTCGTGAAAGCTTTTAAAACCCACAAAGCGATTTCGGCCTGGCCCGGGAATCGAACCCAAGACCCGTCACAGCGCGACCCCGTGTCACGGCAGTCGCGCTATTCTATATTCGGGATGCCAGCAATTACGTCGTAATACCGTAGTAACTATTTAGTTATGTGTGGTAATAAGAACATACACTTAAAGAGTTATTAGAGAGCGATTAAACGTAGAGTTTTGGTACAGAACCCTTCAACTAACAACCAATTGAACGATAAACTCTTAATGTTCAGAAACTCTTCGTCTCTACATCTCTTCACATTAACAGAATTAAATAAGTAGAAAAAATATCCTTTCTTAGGGTTCCGTACCCAAAAGGGTAAAACGGGACCCTATTACTAAGACTTCGTTGTCTATCTGTCTGTCTCCAGGCTGTATTTCATAAACCGTGATAGCTAGAAAGCTGAAATTTTCACAAGTTATGTATTTTTGTTTCCGCTACAACAACAAATAGGTACTAAAAATTAAAAAAATGTATATATGAAGGGGGGTTCGTAACGTAATACGTTTATAATAATATACCCCCCCCCCATACAATAATATACCCCCCCCCCATACAATAAACGTATCAAACCGCAAATTATAACTTTGTTATTCATATACATGTATGGAAAACCAAGTTATAATTTGTGGTTTATAAAATTGTTTATATTTTGGCTAGTTGTAGGTAATAGATACGTAAATTTTTCATAGATAATGGTGCGAAACCCTTCGTGCGCGAGTCCAACTCGCACTTGGCCGGTTGGTTCTAGCTATAGTCCTTTGGTTATGCACCTTAAGATGACTTTTTTTTTCATGAAATTCATTATCATAGCATAGTAACTCAATAAAGTGTAGTTTGTATGTGTGCACTTCACAGACAGCTGTTGTCCAGTCACCCGCGGTAAAGGTTTAATTCAGACAATTTAGAATCGCCTGATCCTAATTGTAGCCAATATAGTTCAATTAGACAATTTATTTTTGGACGTATCAGCAGATAAAGTGTTACGATGTTTTATTTGGTTTAAAACTATTTTGATGGTATGTATGTACTAAAGTGGTGTATTTGGCCTGAAAGCTTTAATTTTTTTTACGATTAAATCTTGCAATTTTGTTAAAGAAAAGTCCTGAAATATTTTGTCTATCATGTAGGAAATTACCGATTGTTGCAATTTTTTAAGAACAACCAAAAATGTATCGCCACATTCAAACATACAAACTTTTACAATACTGCTTCATATTAAGTAATATGAAGCAGAATTTTAGACAAAATTTCATCAATAGTTCTTGTATAAAAGTGAACATATTTGTATAAAAATAATTTATCTTACCTTTTAACCGACTTCATAATGTCTGTGATAAACTCAGTAGTTTTAAATTATCTACAAAGAATTTTCTTTGTACTTACCAGCTACTTTATGAAGAGAAAAGGCACTGTGAAAATCATTTTTAATGAGCCGGCTTATTAAAAAAATACTTCAATTATAGACGATTCTGTGTATTGCTAAAGTGCACTGAAATGGTTGCAATGGTCATTAGGTGCAACAAAGCAATTTATTGTTTAACCTTTTAACAAACTTTAGTTGAAACGGTTCAATGCTCGAAGCTGTCAGTGTTAACTAGAGACACGTATAGAGTTAACACTTATTATAACTAAGTTCCTTTTATTAAAAGAATTAGGCCTAAGTTCATAGACAACATAACGTCAGTTTTTCTTAAAAAAAATTACTTGAAAGTTCATGGTAAACAGTTGTTTCATGAAAACTGACCAACGTTTTCCAACGATTTTCAAATTTTTGAACTTACGTCCAAAAAATCGTTCCCTTTTTTTTTAAATAACTTTTCACTAAAATATATTTCTGGATATAACCATCATTTTCTTTTAGAAAATAAAATCAATGATATAGGTACTTACTTAGTTATTTTCTCGTCATGCATATGCGAACTTTTCAAACAGTGAGCATTCACATTATCCTATCTAAGCTATTTGCCAAGCAACATTGACCTTTAACATCAAACATTTAGAGATTAATATTGCATTAGCGAAATTATATCCCCTAAGTCTTGCTGGATTAAATGCAACGTTATTATTGGATGTCTAAAGTTGAAAATCAAATAACAAACCAGTGATTGGTATTCCACATGAATGAGCTTTGCGATGTTATAACTTTGTTTCATTCAGATTCCGAGTAACCATCTCGATGAAAGTTTCAGGATAAAATTGGATAAGTTTTTTATAAGGTCTCAAAGGATTTAGTCCTAAAAAATTGTTTCTGTAAAAGAAATCACGATTTCGCTGAAACAATAACTTTATATTATAGTTTTAGGGAAATGGTATTTATTTTCCTTTCCACCCGATTCCTGTAAAAAAAATGATTTTGAATTAAACATGACATAAATCAATTTTTTACTATATTATATCAAGATATTTATTTTATTTATATATTTATTTATATGTAACATGTAACACAAAAACTTTCATTGAAAACCATAATTTTGTTTAGAAAGCTAGTTACAATTTTACTTCTAAATGGACTATTGGCATGTGATGATATAGCTGAATTGTTTTCGAATTTAGAATGGCGTCATTCGAAATTCAAATTGCATGCTGATATGTCACACTTCCGTGTGCTAAGTCGTATTTTCAGCCTGTAATGATATTCACGGCCATAAGTCTATATATATCGAGACATAAGTGAGGGTTTTAGTTTTACGAGTATATTTAAAACATTTTGGTGCTTTCATTTATTACCAATTTTGGGTGTATAGTCAAGTAATACTGTTGAAATTGAATGAATAATTAATTCATAGAATTAGACAGAAAATGAGCGCTGTTACGTCAAACACATTTTTAAAAGACATCTTCAAGACAGCGCATATCAAAAAGAAGTGGCACCACAAATCCTCCAAAAATTATGGGTGTATTGTGGAAAATGCAAAAATGATGACAAAATCTAAGAATGATTCACATATTTAATTTTCACCAAAGCATCAAAAGGAGGACTTAAAACCCATAAACTTTGAGTGTTTGTTATCCCACGAGTCGAGTCAAGGAGGATCGTTGGCCTAACCTTTTTCAAGTGTGTCAGGGTTAGCATCCAGTCTAACCAGATGTGGCTTATTCAGTTTAGTATTTCTTAAAATCTAGCCACCATTAGGCGGTTCGCGTCTAAATATGGCGACGAGATATCGCGTGCATCATAGACAATTCGCGCGAAAATGGTTTTTTGTGCCTTCAAAAGAGTTTTTTGAAGTGTTGTAGAGAGTGAAGATAATGTGTTTTTATTGTTATTTTGGCAAAAATGTCGTTTATGTATTGTGACATGCAATTTTGCGATATTTATACATACTTTCTTATGTATTTTTTATGTTCTTTGCATGCTCTCAAAAGTAAAATATAATTTCTAATCGACTACAAAAAAACGGAAGACGTTCATAACTAACTTAAAAAAAAAATTGTTTTTTTATGTATGTACCCCGATTTCGCCGAGTTGTCTGAACCAATTTACGTAATTCTTTTTTTAACCGACTTCAAAAAAAAGGAGGAGGTTCTCAAGTCGACCGTTTTTTTTTTATATTTTTTTTTATGTTTTTTTTTGTCTTTGTTACTCGATTTCTCGAAGACGCCTGGACCGATTTGGAAAATTCTTTCTTTATATGAAAGAGTATACTCGCAGTTGGGTCCCATTGTCACCAGGTCAGGATCTGATGGTGGAATCCCTGAAAAATCGAGAGAACTCTTCAAATTTCATACGCTTTTCTATGTCGATGATACTATTACAGGACCGACTGTCACTGTGGGTGGGTATGGGTATTAAAGATATTATAGTTTTAGGCCCGAATACTGAAAAGCATAAAATAAAAATCTTTTTACAAAAAAACAAAACCGACTTCACAAAAATACACTGAAAGGGATAAAATAAAACTTTTCACATGGCTCTAGAAGTCGGTGGCAAAATAAACACAGTCAACAGACCTGCAGACACCGACTTCTAGAGCCATGTGAAAAGTTTTATTTTATCCCTTTCAGTGTATTTTTGTGAAGTCGGTTTTGTTTTTTGTAAAAAGTTTTTTTATACAAAAATGTCGACGTGAACATGCTGATAGGATGCAACGAAGTGAAAAAATGTTGTTTCACGAAACGAAATGAGATTTCTTAAGAGATTTAATAGCTACATTACTGAATTTATTAGATGGGAATCGACCGTTTTCGAACACAAATGGAAATTATTAACGAAATAACGTAGAAGTTAGTTCTCGAAACTGAATTCTTAGTAGTAATTATATTACTGCAATCTTGACAGACACGCAGTAAGTTACGACATGTGCCAATTTCAATCAAATATTTACCTACTCCATTGTATAAGGGTAAAAATCGGTGCAGAAATTCTGAGAGAGTGTAATTGATGAGCTCGGCCTGACGTTCTGAGCAAGTAGCACATTGTCATATTGTAACCTCCATGAAATTGTGGATTGAAACCGAAGGTCATAAATGAGGGGTGAGATTTCTACTAGACGTACTAGTGAAGATGTAACTTGAACCCAAATAGAAAAACTCCTTCCTAACATAACAAGGCTCCGGACTTCATAAATGATTATAATTTAAAGCGCGATGACGAAATGAACATCTGAATAGTAGGTTGGGTGTGAGGGGTTGTTGTGTAATGTGGGAGTGTCGAAATAAGGTGTAAGGATGAGATGCGGGGAGGGTGAGTGATTAGAGAAAAGAGATGCAGGAGGTTGCAGGATGAGAGACTGGATAATATGAGAAAGTGGAAGAGGGTGTGGTGTAATTTAGAGAAAACACATCAAAATGACGGGTGTGTGTGTGTTATTGTTATTATTATTTCATTTGATTTCATTAATGTTTTTAATTGTGTTGTCATGTCTATTATCTAGGAAAGGGAGCCCGGCTAAGAAAACAGGGAAGGAGATGACAGAGAAAGGCAGGGGGACACGAGTCCAAGAATGAAATGAATTTCAATTGAATAATACCGACCGGCTTGCGTTAAAAACAGATTCAAACAGTGAAATTTTTGGAATCACAACCATCTGAGGTGAACACCCACAATGAGCGAAGATCTTATGATAAAGGGCTGGTTTCTACGCGGACGTGTGATGAGGGAGACCAGCGCAGATCGATGTACTGGCGAAGGTAGGCGACTATAATTGAATGGTCGTGGAAGCACTGTAATATACGTAGTGATAGATAAGCTTTTTTAAATCCCTAGGAAAAAGACGAGATATAAGTTGGTCTGTCAAGTGTCCGAAATGATGGAAATTTTAATGCAGTATTTTTTATTACAGATGAGTCTAACATTTGATGAATGGCTTGAACTTCAACTATGGGGAATAGGAAAAATTGAAGATCCTCATAATATACGTCAAAGTCAAAAAGGTTTATTGTCAAGGGAGACTTTAGGTCTTGAATGAAGTCACAGCTGTTGCACTGAATGTAGTTCACTGAATATTGATGTCAATTATACGCCGGTCGATAATCTGATATAACAAACTGCAAATACATATATTGAAAGGTTTCAATAAAGGGATAATGGAAAACTTGCAAGATAGCTAAAAAAATACTCTGATGAATAAATACATTAAGCAAGTCAAATACTATTACTTCTGACAATTGCTGACCATATTAAAACATGGATAAAAAAATGCAATAGAATACATATTATACCTTTATACAATAATGGAAGAGATATTTGTATATGGGTAGATAGTGTTAGTTAAACGATTATTAAAATAAATATAATTAAATAAAGACATGATCGTTTGAGCTGCCAATACAGTAAGTTAGAATTTATTTTATTTATAAAGCAAGAGTTTATTTAGAATGTAGGCTTGTTGAACTCAGACTATAGTCAATTGAAAATTCTTTCATGTTAGGTAACCCATACAAAGGCATTTTCACCGGTACATGGTATCGTTCCAAGAAAAGGTGAACAGTGGTTAGAACCGTGTTTAAAATAAATAGTAGATACTAAGTACGATCGGCAGCAGGTCAAAAAACATTACCCTCCATTGCGATAGCGGTTAATAGTGCGAATTGAGAGATTGTGGTATTGTTCTGTTGCTTTTATTTATTATATAACAAATAAATGTTGTATGTTGTTCTGATTGTATATAACATATTTTTATAAATTAAATACTGGTTATATAGCTAATAATTCATTAAAAGTTTACGTTGAGGATAATTATAGTTAATAATCAATAGTTAAGTAAGGAGGATACCGAGGATGTTATTGTTGTGATTCTAATTTTAACATAGTGGTACCTGAAAACCAACTTATTGGAACTGCCCAAGAGCTGACTTCTTAAGAACCTGTAATAGGTTACTTGAAATTAAAAAAAAATTACTAAAAGAATACGTGCTGGAGTTGTTCACAAACGGAGTGGATTTCATTCTTCCCAGCCAAAACTTATGGGAAGTGGGAGGCGGCATTGGGTGTTTGTTGTAGAACTTGACTTCAAAAGTGGGATTTTCAGCCTACTGATAAATGATTTTGCTTGGAATTTTGACGTAAAGAATGGTTTGGAGTGGAATGAAACAGCATACTGTATTTGTATTGAGTTATAAACAACATTGCTAATAGATTCAGATACCTTGAAGCAAGGTTGCAAAGACATGTCGTTTTGTATAATTGATAAGTACAGCATAAGTTACAAGGGATCATGATATGAGAGAAAAACAAGAAAGACTGAGCAACATCATTTGGTATGAGAGAAGAAGAGACGCAGTAGAATGATATTGGTGAGTGCTTAAATATATTGCATATGTTGTGGAAGACATGAGAATTAGAGATCCAGTAATCATCAGCAATGGTTAACTGATTGTGGTAAATTACACGACAAGGGTTCATTTAAAGCTTGGGTCAGTAGTATAGAATTTGACAGGATGATGCAGGTTAGAGATTAGAAAAAGCTATGTAAACTGTCAAATATGTACATTATACTCTATTGGATAAGATGGGATACAAAAATTTCAGAAAATGGAACAATCAAAGGGAGGCGACTATTGAACGGCAGGCTTCTCTAATTCACAAATACATCGCGAAATAACAAATACAACAAGCACGAAGACACAGTAAATTATAAGCGAGCTATGGTGGCATCAAAGGGACGATAAGGAGCGAACGAAGGCCGATCGAGCGACGACACAGAAAACATAGTATAACTATA
>NWSH02000085.1:3765875-3778796 GCA_002382865.2 Heliothis virescens
TTTTTTTTTTTTTTTTTTTTTTTTTTTTTTTTTTTTTTTTTTTTGTGAATGGCATCTCGCAGTTCAGCCTGAGAAGGCTGTTTACTGCTTAACCGGACAAATCCCTGTGGATGCCTAGAAGTTAAGGCCTCCAGCCAGGGGCGCAAAAGCTCTTAAAACTAAGTGACTACGCTAAGGGCACCCCCTGTGGGGTACGAGCCTCGGCTTAGGGCGTCACTGACTACAGCAAGGGACGGGCTGGATCATAATTTTAGGGGCATTTTATAGCTACTGCACAGCTGCGCGAGCTGGCTCAGCAAGGGTCGGGGGGGGGCTTTGATTCTTTCGACGCGTTCGCGGGCCTCGTCGGCGAGGCTTTGGAAACGACGATCTGTATTTGTTGACTCTGAGAGTGCTGGTTTCCCTACGACTTTCCTGAAGGATGGTGATGGGATCGTCGGGGACGGTAAGACTCACGGCGCTGCCCGCCCTCTATTTATATCGCGAGCATAGATGTCTAGAACTTTCTAAGGATTAGGTAGTGGGAGTAGATCGGTAAGGTTCTAGAACATTCCAGTAAGTACCCGAAGGTCAATGACCTTAGTAGAATGTTCGAGTAAGTTCTCGACTATCCTAGAACAGTCAAGGCTGTGACCTAGGTTTACTAGAAATTTCTAGAACATACGTCGAGAACATTCTACCAAGTACTAATTGTTTCGAGTATTTACTTTAACAACATTCTGTCTTACCGACCTACGTAACACTGCCCCCTCCTTAGACATGCTCGTCCCGAGCATCGTTATTCCCGAAGTACCGTGCTAATCGATCTACATGAACAATCTTGGGCGTACTTCGCACGTTCTTCTGTATTCGGTAGGTGACGTCGTTAATCTTNTTCGACGCGTTCGCGGGCCTCGTCGGCGAGGCTTTGGAAACGACGATCTGTATTTGTTGACTCTGAGAGTGCTGGTTTCCCTACGACTTTCCTGAAGGATGGTGATGGGATCGTCGGGGACGGTAAGACTCACGGCGCTGCCCGCCCTCTATTTATATCGCGAGCATAGATGTCTAGAACCTTCTAAGGATTAGGTAGTGGGAGTAGATCGGTAAGGTTCTAGAACATTCCAGTAAGTACCCGAAGGTCAATGACCTTAGTAGAATGTTCGAGTAAGTTCTCGACTGTTCTAGAACAGTCAAGGCTGTGACCTAGGTTTAATAGAAATTTCTAGAACATAAGTCGAGAACATTCTACCAAGTACTAATTGTTTCGAGTATTTACTTTAACAACATTCTGTCCTACCGACCTACGTAACAATAATATGCAAGTATGTAACCGTTATAGTGTTATACCACTGTATAGTTTTCCTCGCGTAAAATCTGATGTGTGTGCCTGTGGTTTGATATATATCCTCTACACTTTATGGGCTTCTACAATTCAAGTAAAAACAGTACAAAGAAAGAAGAAAAATAAAGCAGAAGTTTGCAGGGCGCAAGTAGTATGTATACTAGATATTCACTCCATATTCAATGTCGGAAAAACAATGCTGCTTTATGAAGAATTGCATCATAAACAAACACACATCACTACCTACTAGAGAAAAGCAACGAGTTCCGGTCCAATTAGACGAATTGAGAAATGCTAACAAAATATAGAGCACATGTTTTTAGTTTACATGGAATTCTCGTTCAATCGCACCTCACGATTATCCTGTTATTAGGACAACTACATTCAATTGTTAACCTTATAAGTATAGCAGGAAGATTGAGAATGCTTTAACAATGAATTAAACGCATTTGGAGTTCCTAAGTATGTCCTAAGTACCTACAGGAAAATATCGAGCAAAACAGATACATCAACATAATATAAATTTAAACAAATATTTCTCGAACGTTCATGGTAATGAATTTAAATTGTGACGCCCTCCAACCGTCCTACAATCTTAGTTGCTCTAAGTTTTATTGCGAGATGCACACTAGTTTACAGCCCGTATCGATACAATTAAATATAGCAATAAAGATGTATATGTCTCGGCGCCTGATCTGTCTTATCTAATGCACATTGCATTTAGTTTTAGTGTGGTTGCGCCACGCATGCTCCGGCTGCCACAGAAATAACGTAGAATATCGGTCACACAGACTCGGGCGCAGAATGAACGCATCGAATTAATTGCCGGACGGCGCACCACTATCGTGGTGGACGTGCCGCGCGCGGACGCTTCCGCTACCACACTTCAAATTAAAAACACAAATAAAAGCGCGCGAACTTCCACAACTGTCAGTGTCAAAATTACCGCCTAACGCATTTTTTTTAAATTAAGAAATTCATGGTGCTGTGATAGAAAAATTATTTTGTAAATATAAGTGATGTCTAATGTCTCACCAGAAATATTAGGAGCGAAAATAATCAGCTGTCAAACAAAGGTCAAATATGCGTTCGTATATAATTAGGAAAATAATGATAAGCGATCGCGGTCGAGTGCAAATGTCGTCGATATCATACGCGCGCTCTGTACTGCTATGGAGACGTCAAAGCTTAGTTTCGCGGAATCCCGCGTGTTGATTCATACACCGGTTATCGTGCAGCGGCGGGCACAATGTGTGAACTAGCAAGTTGGATTCCGAACGCAGTCGCGGCCACACTGCGCTCCGACACGGCGCAGCCGATTATCGAATGGCTCACGACAATACGCCTGGCGATCGAGGAGTACGACCCCCTGATCACTGTCATCCCGCCCGAACCCGAGCCCGACACTCCTGACAGCAAGTTCGACGAGATACTCTCGCAGCTCGGCAAGGAGATCTACAAGCTGGATGAGTACCAGCGCCACCTCGCGCCCACCGAGAAAGAGGTGTCCCTCAGCATTCTTAACATATTCGACGAATGTTTGGAACGCATGGCCGACGAAAAACAAACAAAAAACAGTGAGAGTGAATGTGAATCGACCCTATCGGATGTCTCATTCGTAACCAGCACTCCGTCTAGTGTCAAAGTGCATAATAACATAAACACAATATTTGACAAGGGCAACGGCACACCGATACCACCGCGGCGGGCACGTTTAAAATCGATGTGCGACAATTCGATTTCAGATATGGAATCGAATAACAACGAGAGCGACTCTTCGAGTGATTCAGAGAGCACGTGCTGGAGTTACAAAGAGTGCAGTACTGACGACAACGAAGTGAACCCATACGCCGCAGTGTGGTCGCACTCGTCGGGCTTTCACAATTCCGACGAAATATTACGTCGCGTTTTATCGCAGCACCACGCTACAGTATCGCGTCTTTCGTTCGACACGGCGAGCGATTTTATACCTGCTCGGTATTCAGTGTACTCGCTGCACGAGGTGGGAGAATGTAAGGACAGGTGTGTTGACAGTGGCTCAGTAGCAATGACGCCGGACAAGCCGACGGACGACGGCTACGAGCCGGTACGGGACGCGATCACCGACGAGAATATTTACGAGGAGATCGAGTACGGATATAGTTATACCGATGAGGGCTGTTCTTGCGGTGGTAGTGTTGAAGTGGAAAGTTGTTCGATCAGTGCCAGTTCCGAGGGTGTCGGTAGAGACAGTCCCTTGTACGCTAATTTGAGGGACCACGATGCATACGCGATACCTCCGGATGTTATTTATTGGAAGAACTTGCTACTGGATCCGTATTTTAACGACGACGAGGAGGACGAAGTAAGTGTTTATTCATAGTATGTTAATGAACGTTGGAATAAGATTATTTGTTGGAAAGGCTATCCTTGAATGAATGAATAAGACTCGCACGAATGTTTCGTATAAACTTAAATTGGAACGTAAATTAAGGCTGTGTTGTTTTCATTCCGTGTTTGGTCCGATAAATAAGTTTTAGATTGGATTTTGATAAAGGAATTGTCTGTGCAGTTGATAAATGTTAGACCAGTTCTATTTTAATAGGCTCCAAGAACTTATTACTGTTTCGAGTCCTGAGAAAATCAAGTTTGCGTTCTGTGATTTTATCAGTCTACACATGTGGATGGTAGCCATCCTGCCGGAAATAATCCCTTTTTCTCTGTTTACGCTACATCTCTAGGGGTAGGGTAGACTATTTTTAGCGCAGAATATTATCATAACAATATAAACATGACTTGTAATAGAGCAATAACAACAAACAGTAATCTGGGTTCCGTTTTCATTTTAAACATTTATCATGTAAACATGCAAACCATAGGATAGCATTCTTCTCTTAATCTAACACACTGTTAAATTTAAACAATAACAACTTCCATTCATTCGTAAATCAGATCATTATCTGCGATTACTATGATTTAAACTAACAGCAAAATATATAAAAACGCATTTCTCAAAATCAAAAAATCAACAAGAATAGCTCAATGTCTAAGAATAAACATAAAATACCTATAACATTGCAGTTAACATAGTTCTGACGTTTCCTGAAATCAGATACTAACCAATACATAAACTTGAAAGCCTGTTAAGGTTTCGTTACTAAATCACTTCAAAGAATAAGACAGACAATAGGAAAGCGAAGAAAGTCATAAAAAATACAAAGGATACTTGAGAAGCATCAATAAAATTTGATAATCTAATTGGGAACATTAACAAAGTGCTTAAAACAATGACTGTTAATTATTATTTGAATGCACGAAATGGTATCGATCTTCATTAACTGCGGATTTTATAACCTTAAAACATCCTTTGTTTTGCTTTTAGAGATCGAAATTTGACACAACTTATAATATAATATGGAGGTAATTTATCTTTAGTCGCAAATTAAAGGATAGATAGTGTATAGAAATCCGCAGTCAATGCAGATCAATAAGAGGTCAATAATGTACCCGCAAGTCGTAACGATAAAATTGGAATGATCCGTAAAATTTTACGCCAGTGAACTCTTTTTATTTGTTTGTCAGTTGTTATGTCAGCTATCGATGAGCTTCCGCATCGAAGAAAAACGGTTTATTTGTGTAACTGTCTTAAACAACCGATTAAACACAGGATATGGAAGAAATATCATGGGAAGTCCCTGAATGTTGGGAAACTTTATCGGATAACGGGCTAATTTATTGATGAGGAAAAAATATATTCGGAGAAGGTGCTCTTAAAATGAAGTGATAAGTGAGAACTATTGAACTAAGTGTAATAAATGCTACGCAGAATGAAGTTAATAATTTTAATCGTTTTAAAAATAAAATGAGTAATACAAGCAATAACAATTTCGATAAACAATAGAATACAGAAGCTTGACTCAGTTATTGTAGTAAAAAAAATGTTCGTCAGTAACGATGTAACGACACTCATAATTAAGTTGATACCACAAGTAGGATAAAATTATGTAAACAATGCGTCACCTGCGCTAATTGCTTCAAAATTTCTATTTAATTATAATGACTAAGACAACGCGTTGTTTAATAATAATTACGATAATTATTGCACGAATTTTTAGTATGTACAAATTACGGAAAATTGATCGTAAATAAGGAAACAACAGACAAAATATAATTAGATTTCTTCATTTAACAGTACAAAACACTTTTTAAAGTATTTTCTACTTATATTAATACCTATTGATAATATCTACTACATGTAAATGCTCTATTTCAAATATTCAGGCAAGTATTGCAAATATATCAACTCGTTTACGTAAAGTACTAAGATGGCAACTAGACCAAGTTTGTCGTAAGATGGTATGCAATGATTTAAATATGCATATTTGGGCATCTACATTCACGGAGTAAAATATCTGGTTGACATCTAAGCAATTTACTGTTAAGAACTAGAAAAATGTTCAGGTTTTATAAGGTTTATAGCAACATTCCTGCAAGAACACGGCAGACTGAGTCGGACCATAGTTTGATCAGGCTCATAAATGAGTATGGAGATGAATGGTAGTGTGGGCATTATACAAGGATCAAGTATGCGACTAAAAAGTTTACTATGATTTTTGACCTTCTAAATAAACTGTCAGGCAACTACTTGGCTAATAAAGATGCTCAATAATATTTCGATTGAAAGTAAACATGAATAGACATCGATTTAATAAAGACACGAGCAGAATGAAATATTGATCTTTTGAATATTTACGAGGCGTTTGTCCCTCTACTCTTTGTTAAAAGCATCATTTTCATATCTCCCAAAATAAATCTCAGTAGATAGAATCCTCTACAAAACTGAGCATAAGGATTGAAATGACGTAAGAACCTCCATGCTAATTCAAGACTCTCAGTCTCAGTTGCAGTATGACGAATGGCGTAGACCCCATTCATCTTGATCCAAGAGCTCTTGAATAGATTAATAAACGTAAACGTGTAGCAAGGTCGGTTCACTACAAACTAGCGGACGTGACTCTTGAGAGAAAGATTGGAGCTAAACGATCTGTGAGATTGTGTTCATAAAAATCTTTATTATATTGTTTGGACAGAAGCCGTACATAGCTACGGACGTGCCTATGTACCGAAGGAATGATTTTATGTAAAAGAACTATAGGTTCTTATTTTGTTAAAAATATTAAGTTTTCTTCGATAAGGCTGGAAGATAATTTAAAATTACCTACCTACTTAAATATTTTTGCAAATACAGTTTATTTACTTTCAGATAGCAATGCCTTTTTGAACTCTTCGAATTTAGCATTGAGACCGATAAGATAAATTTGTTTAAACACAAATGTAGGTAAATAGCTGGCGATTAAACAAATCCAATTTACATTCCTAGCAATATTGCAGTCATTTGTAATTAATCGCACAGTTAACTTAGTTAATTACTGATTAATAAAACACTTAACACGAAATAGTTGGTTTTTACAATTACTTGGAAAAATAGATTTGATTGTGACAGAAATATTCTTTTAAAAACATCATTACTGGGTTGTATTAAGACTTGAGACGCAATTAAGCTTGAATCATCTCTAACATTGGAGCCACTTAAAGAATTGTCAAGTCAAATACTTACTTTAGAATTTTCTTCATAAGTTATTTTGTCGTTCTCAATTTTATTTACTCTAAGTTCCTGTGAAGTTTTGTCATGTTCCTCTGCTGTTATAATTAAACCAACATGAGTAACATGATGTCATATCCTTGGGCGTGTCAGGAGACAGTCATTGTTGGCTTTTACGGAGCTATTGTTAACCAAACTCCGTGGTGTACTCTTTAGATTAATTTGTAATATTCTGTCTTCATTGTTATTCGTTCCTTCATTTGGATCTAGATTTAGTTTTATGTATTTTTTATCGTGTTTTGTTTTTTCGTCATCATTTGTTTCTTATTCATTGAGTAGATTTTGTTTGTTCTGTTCTTAAATGATTTGAATACTAGAGCACTTATCTTATTCATTTTATCAGATAAGCATGATGAAGTGCGTAGTGAAGTGCGCGCCTTTTCATTAATGTTTTCGATGCTAGAGTAAACTAGAGATTGTTATGTTTACTATTACGTTTGAGAGTTACGTTTCTTGATATTTTTATTCTAAAATTGTTACTTCATTCATTACTTTTCTTTCGCAGATGTTTAATTTCTATGCAATTTAATATTAACACATGCAAATGTCGTCAGCACCAAAGCCAGCTGGTCCCTTCCGCTTTTATGAGCAAAATGGGTTACAGAGCATATGTTGTGTGCAACAAACATGTCTGTTTAGTGCATAGTGTACTATCTACAGCTTGTAGCCTGTTGCACGTGGCTTTTATATCGGTACCGAGTTTGTTTACCTCTTGCATATGCTATCTGTAGGTTAGTTTGTGTTGATAATGAACTGGGATGTTTCTGTAATGGAACAACGAATTTACCTACTACTTTGGTATTTTTGTTCTTATTAGTTATAGGGTGAAATGCTAATTTTGGAGTCCAAGTAAATATTTTTTACCTTGCTTTGAAATTTATTATGGCGTAGCTTATTTTGTTTACAATTAAATCATGTATAAGTGAACTAAAAATATCTCTTCTTCTTCCTGCCCTTATCCCAATTTATTTGGGGTCGGCACAGCATGTTTTCTTCTTCCATTCTCTTCTATTGGCCGTCATCTCACAAGTAACATTCTTCCTAGCCATATCGAGTATCACGCAAGTGAACTAAAAATATGACCATTGAAAAATAAAAGCTTAATTTTTTTTGGGAATGTATGTTGCAACAATTTAAAAAACTGAAAGTGGGACAAAACATAACCACTTAAAAGCTCTTTGGGACACTTAATTATCTTAATTAGGGTTCTGTCGTTAGGGTAATGCACCAATCTAAAATCTTAAGGCTAATTTAGAGTGCAGGTAACCGGTTTTACCAGGTTACCTGGAATGTTTAATTAGTTATTTTTTACGACAAAATGTCACGTTGATTTATTACACAATGAATAAAATAATTTTAGTTTGGTTTTACGATTTTCAATGGTATTAAAGTGTTTTTGGGAAGAAAACCTTTTCCGTGAAACCAAAGTTACAGAGGCGTTTGTGTCAGTTTCATAATGTTCTTTTATTAGACTAACATTATTTTATGACCTAATTTAACAATTACTTTACTATTAGTTATTATTTTATTATAACTAAAGTATCTACTTTCCTACTCACATTCTTAAAAACTGATCCAATTATTAAACAGCAACACCTTTTAACTTTTTCAATACCACTAATCCGCTTTATTTCACACCGATTGTTCTAGAAAATACTAAGAAGCCATAAAGTCATAATTTAGTTTGCAAAGTAAGGATAATCCCCAATCATAGGAGCGAAATTAACTAAAGATTCCTAGAATCTTACGTGTTCATAGTTAGGTGATTTCCTATAACCAGTTAGTTCAGGTAACCACGGTTGATTGGTTATTTACTCTGTAATCTTTCATTGCTTCCTCCTTTACTAACAAAACGAGTCTCAGTTACTTGAATAAATGAAATTTTATATGTAACTAGCTTCGTACGCGGATCCCGTTTTTTTTTATATAATCATATTTTCTCATCGTTTAAACCTTCCCTCGATCTGTACAAACATTTTAAGACCAAAATAAGCCCGATCGGTCCAGCCGTTCTTGAGTTATACGCTTACCAACACATTTAGCGATTCATTTTTATATATAAGATTACAGGATTAGGCGTAATCTTTTACACAAACGGGCCATGTTACAGTCGGAATCGCAGATAAAGGGTTCCGTGCCTTCGCGCTTTTATATTTGAAAGAACGTAACAAAAAGTGATATTTTGTTTATTTTGTATAGAGTGTTGAATGGATAGACAGATGTTTGAATAGTTGAGGCTCAGATCCACAAGTCAGTCTTCTTATATGGAACTTTAGAAAATATTTTGTGAAGGGAATGAAAGTAAGTTCGATTGTATTAATTTTGACAGAGCAATTAAGTTGTATGATCGCTCTCAACTGGCTCATAACTCATTTTTTTCTCAAGTAGTTGTTAGAAATTCTAAATTGACTTTTTAAAGTGTTAAGTCTAAATCAAATATGGCGGACATTTGATTTATTGAGGTGTCAAATGAAGTGTCAAGACGATATTGATATCTATTTTCTTTTGTCAAAAAGTACGTAAGTAAGAAAGTACAATAACTGTTGATATTTCAGTTAAATAATGATTTAACAAAATATGTGATAAAATAATGTTCTTCTATAGTGCTCAGATTAGGTCATGGGGCATTCCCATTTCGTTAGAACTTAGGCTTTTTCGTCGTGAATAATATCTCAATTCATTATCTATTAATTAGCCTTAACATAATTATGACGTCCTGGTATTCCCTGAAATACTAATAAGTAATAGGTAAATAAACAAATCCTGTTTTTCTATTGTACTAATTTCGTAACAAATACATAATATCTATAAATCAATTATCACAAAGCCTCGTTGAGCATTAGACCGTATGCTACACGCGAGCTTGCCTAAGCGTCGACAAAAACTTAAGTACATTCAAAGTTACTAATAAAAGCGATAACGGTATGTTAATTTTGAAATTAGGCAACCTGTGTTGGGTCGAAGAAACATGCAGTTTAGATTTTTTTGGCGTTATGCTGCTTACAACAAAGTTAACAGGTGTAAGAGCAAGTAACGGCACATGATATAATACTGAAAAATTTGCAATAATTCTATAAGAAAACAACCGCCTTTTTGTAATTCTTCCTAAAAATAAAACAAGGTTTCATGTTTGGTCTGTAATAGTTGTATACGATTAGGTACCTACTAAAGTCATGGCATAATCTCAAAGGACAATGGGCGTTTTGGTACCCCGTCCAACAGTGTTGATTGTAGTACCATTGCGTAGGTCTTGGCAAGGCAAAAAATGTTTACTATGGCGACTAGTCTCAGATCCTTGTCCAATTTGCGTGACATCGACTAATATAACGTGCAGTGATCGCTAAGTCGTCAACGTAGATGCAGTTCTTGAATTCAAACTATATCGAATAAAATCCGATAAGCGTAAAAAAAAACAAGAATGGGTCCATTTTAGAACGTTTCCCTACCGACTGTATTAAAAGAAACTATGGAAACCTTTGCAACTCATGCACAACTATGCATATGAATTTGATGAAAGCCTTTCAGTAGGTATTTAAAACCAATTATATAGATGTTTACAGTTGAACACTCTGTCGTGCTGCTCTTAGTGTAGGAGAGGTGAGTATTGATGATTTCCTTCCCAAAAAACGAAACAAATAATGATGTGTACGTTTGAACTATTGTCAAATCGGTTGATGATGGTGTGACTGTAGTTTGACTCCATGGTCTATAAAAAACCTATAGATTATAATAACGTGTATATTAAAGATTAAAAGATGTCCATTAACTGAGTTTAAAGTGATTATACTGGCGACATATTCCTTATAATGCATTTGTGTATTTAGATGACATGCTGATTTTTTGTTGAATCAATTTCAATGATTACTCGGATCGGACAACTAATTGAGACAAGCCCCATCGTTTTTATGATTCTTCACGTAAATACGTTTCTAATGATGTATCACACATTACTGTTGGAGGTGGTACCAAATCCCATACAACTTGCCCATTGTCCTTTNTAGCGATTCATTTTTATATATAAGATTACAGGATTAGGCGTAATCTTTTACACAAACGGGCCATGTTACAGTCGGAATCGCAGATAAAGGGTTCCGTGCCTTCGCGCTTTTATATTTGAAAGAACGTAACAAAAAGTGATATTTTGTTTATTTTGTATAGAGTGTTGAATGGATAGACAGATGTTTGAATAGTTGAGGCTCAGATCCACAAGTCAGTCTTCTTATATGGAACTTTAGAAAATATTTTGTGAAGGGAATGAAAGTAAGTTCGATTGTATTAATTTTGACAGAGCAATTAAGTTGTATGATCGCTCTCAACTGGCTCATAACTCATTTTTTTCTCAAGTAGTTGTTAGAAATTCTAAATTGACTTTTTAAAGTGTTAAGTCTAAATCAAATATGGCGGACATTTGATTTATTGAGGTGTCAAATGAAGTGTCAAGACGATATTGATATCTATTTTCTTTTGTCAAAAAGTACGTAAGTAAGAAAGTACAATAACTGTTGATATTTCAGTTAAATAATGATTTAACAAAATATGTGATAAAATAATGTTCTTCTATAGTGCTCAGATTAGGTCATGGGGCATTCCCATTTCGTTAGAACTTAGGCTTTTTCGTCGTGAATAATATCTCAATTCATTATCTATTAATTAGCCTTAACATAATTATGACGTCCTGGTATTCCCTGAAATACTAATAAGTAATAGGTAAATAAACAAATCCTGTTTTTCTATTGTACTAATTTCGTAACAAATACATAATATCTATAAATCAATTATCACAAAGCCTCGTTGAGCATTAGACCGTATGCTACACGCGAGCTTGCCTAAGCGTCGACAAAAACTTAAGTACATTCAAAGTTACTAATAAAAGCGATAACGGTATGTTAATTTTGAAATTAGGCAACCTGTGTTGGGTCGAAGAAACATGCAGTTTAGATTTTTTTGGCGTTATGCTGCTTACAACAAAGTTAACAGGTGTAAGAGCAAGTAACGGCACATGATATAATACTGAAAAATTTGCAATAATTCTATAAGAAAACAACCGCCTTTTTGTAATTCTTCCTAAAAATAAAACAAGGTTTCATGTTTGGTCTGTAATAGTTGTATACGATTAGGTACCTACTAAAGTCATGGCATAATCTCAAAGGACAATGGGCGTTTTGGTACCCCGTCCAACAGTGTTGATTGTAGTACCATTGCGTAGGTCTTGGCAAGGCAAAAAATGTTTACTATGGCGACTAGTCTCAGATCCTTGTCCAATTTGCGTGACATCGACTAATATAACGTGCAGTGATCGCTAAGTCGTCAACGTAGATGCAGTTCTTGAATTCAAACTATATCGAATAAAATCCGATAAGCGTAAAAAAAAACAAGAATGGGTCCATTTTAGAACGTTTCCCTACCGACTGTATTAAAAGAAACTATGGAAACCTTTGCAACTCATGCACAACTATGCATATGAATTTGATGAAAGCCTTTCAGTAGGTATTTAAAACCAATTATATAGATGTTTACAGTTGAACACTCTGTCGTGCTGCTCTTAGTGTAGGAGAGGTGAGTATTGATGATTTCCTTCCCAAAAAACGAAACAAATAATGATGTGTACGTTTGAACTATTGTCAAATCGGTTGATGATGGTGTGACTGTAGTTTGACTCCATGGTCTATAAAAAACCTATAGATTATAATAACGTGTATATTAAAGATTAAAAGATGTCCATTAACTGAGTTTAAAGTGATTATACTGGCGACATATTCCTTATAATGCATTTGTGTATTTAGATGACATGCTGATTTTTTGTTGAATCAATTTCAATGATTACTCGGATCGGACAACTAATTGAGACAAGCCCCATCGTTTTTATGATTCTTCACGTAAATACGTTTCTAATGATGTATCACACATTACTGTTGGAGGTGGTACCAAATCCCATACAACTTGCCCATTGTCCTTT
>NWSH02000085.1:3780083-3798326 GCA_002382865.2 Heliothis virescens
TGATCGCTAAGTCGTCAACGTAGATGCAGTTCTTGAATTCAAACTATATCGAATAAAATCCGATAAGCGTAAAAAAAAACAAGAATGGGTCCATTTTAGAACGTTTCCCTACCGACTGTATTAAAAGAAACTATGGAAACCTTTGCAACTCATGCACAACTATGCATATGAATTTGATGAAAGCCTTTCAGTAGGTATTTAAAACCAATTATATAGATGTTTACAGTTGAACACTCTGTCGTGCTGCTCTTAGTGTAGGAGAGGTGAGTATTGATGATTTCCTTCCCAAAAAACGAAACAAATAATAATGTGTACGTTGGAACTATTGTCAAATCGGTTGATGATGGTGTGACTGTAGTTTGACTCCATGGTCTATAAAAAACCTATAGATTATAATAACGTGTATATTAAAGATTAAAAGATGTCCATTAACTGAGTTTAAAGTGATTATACTGGCGACATATTCCTTATAATGCATTTGTGTATTTAGATGACATGCTGATTTTTTGTTGAATCAATTTCAATGATTACTCGGATCGGACAACTAATTGAGACAAGCCCCATCGTTTTTATGATTCTTCACGTAAATACGTTTCTAATGATGTATCACACATTACTGTTGGAGGTGGTACCAAATCCCATACAACTTGCCCATTGTCCTTTCTCAGCGTACATCCCTATCTAAATCTTATTAGTTCTGTTAATATTGTGACCATAATACCAAAAGTGAAATTACCTACAAATGTTACAAAGCTCAAAGTCCGTAATACAGCAATTAGTGAGGTCACTAAATGTCAATCACACATCCAGACAGCCAGGAATTTATGTCAGGCCGGTTTGAAAGTCAAATACTAAATATAAAACGCCTCTTTGGACTTTTATGTTACAATTTTTTTTCGGATGCAAAAAGGGGTCCTTCTTATTTTTTTTGTAATGAAAACACATAAACTTTTGCTTTCTTGTCTAATATGTAGATGCCATAAGATATCCCTATAACTAAGGCTTTGTAATGAACCATTTTACTTCGTAATAAAAATAGTATTATCTTAGCTCCGTTACTTTTAACCTTATCAAATGTCGTTTCGCAATTATGGAAGCAACAAAAACTAGCTACATTTTTATGTGGCGCCAATTAATCTGTAAAATTTTACCAATCGAACATTATCCATTCACATTGTGATAAGGTTGAATATCTATTGAAGATTGAAATAGGTTGGTCTGCTGGCTTCTGTACAGACGACAGCACATCAAGTCACCACAATCTGTCAAAAATCTGCAATAGATTTTCAACCTTATTACAATGGAGGTAGGTTAATGTTCGATTGGTAAAATTTGACAGATTCGTATACGTTGACCTGCTGTAGTCTGTACATTACTTAATTAAATTTCTGTATGTTATCTTTGTTTATTACAAAGAGTGCGTTACCATCCCTGTCATTACAAGTCAACACATAACTCTTTACTGGCCTCGGCGATTTGAACTCATTACCATTGCTGATTAGCTAGAAACCGTTCACAACCCAATGAACAACGGTTTGCAAGAAAGCAAAAAAAAAAACTAAATAAAAAAAAACATACACAAGTCGTTGTTCGATAAATGAGCACTTTGTTGCAATTCCTTGTATAGAAGTATTAACATAAATTATTACTTAGTTAGTATGGATGAAGTCGTATTTGCTTTATGGTTTCATTGCTGATTTATTGAGTGGCAACCCTGAAAGTTGCAATTGATGTTGGCAAGACAGGTCTAAAAGTTATATAGTCTGTAAAAGAATCAATCAGCGTTTTAATTACGCAATAAAATTAAAAATAAATCATCAATTTTAATCACGAGCATTTTTCGATTTATATATCGACGAAATAAAACAATATATACTGCGTCCTGCCGTTACTAGTTTTGTTGCAGTATCATAAATCTATCAAGTAGTAATTGGTGAGCAATGTTGCCATATTCCGAGTTACGGCAACCAGTTCCGTCTGATTGGTCATGTGTGCCCAAGGACAGGAAGCTTCTGAACGACCATTGACTACTAATCAGCACCTACATGCATGGTTTAATTATCGCAAAATATTAGTATGGATGACGTCAACGTAAACGTCAGTGCACTTAGCATACGATTAAGCAAACGACGGTTTATTTATGGGCGTGTAGTTTTACGGCCGTTCTCAATAACCTATCTATCTCTTCTTTTGCTTACAAGAGATTGATTTTCGACATTAGCTGCCTACAAGTAATGTCTAATGCCTATCTCTAGTAACCAAATCGACAGATAGATCGGTTATTGAATTAAGTAGTAAGTCTTTGTATAGTTAATCGCAGTTTTCTATTCTTGAATAAAGATAGGTAATTAACCTCTACCGTTTTGGAAGTCATTTGAAAATAAATGAACAGACATTTCTAGGAAATTACTGGAGTACTGCCTCACAGTGGAGACAATAGGCAATATTCGTCAATAATGCCTTTTCCTATGCAACGATGCACGTAAATATACCAAAACCATAAAGTTAAAAGTCCGTAGACAAACCTTTATGGATACTTAAACTGAACTAGGCTTAAAATGTGTTCTATTTTTAAACTTGGCGGTTAATACCTTCCTTCATTATGCACTAACTAAATCAACCGTGTAACTAGGGCATCGGTCGTAAGGACCGGAGAGAGGGTGTGTATCTAAAGGTCAAACGTTTAGTTTACAGTTTATGCTTCTCTGATTATCTCTTAGACCTTAAAAGCCTTTAAAATACTTAGGTAGATGTTTGCCGGAATATATCAGAACATTAGTTGCTTATTGTGTCTAAAATATGAGGTGATTGAATTTAGCGACGCCTTAGTAATTATTTGTTTGCTTACTCAAGACCCTTGGTTAAGTAAACTTTGAAATATTGGACTTATACAATGTAGTATTTAATAGGCCACAAAGGTATTTTTAAATTCTCAAAATTTGACATCGATCTTCAAGATTCCGTCCATTTCTCAAAGACATGCTCTTTATCCCTTATGACGTTAAAAACTACTGACTAATAGACTAAACTATTCACACTAAATTGAACCACTTCAGTTGCCAGGCTCTTCGCTAGCAGTTAATAGTGAACTCACAGCAGTTATCTTACAATGAGGTCGCGTTGGCATCTGGCAAGCTGTGATCCGTTACTGTTATTCGTTTCATATCTAGCTGGCATTTGTTTTGAGTGCCGATCGGATGAGCTGTCACCAAGGGATCCTGTCATTGATAGGCAGTGTTAAATTCTTTACCTACTTCATTTGTTTTAGATCTAGCAATATTAACTGTATAAGCAAAATGCAAGTGAATTTTGAATGAATCCGTTTTTAGGGTTCCGTACCCAAAGGATAAAACGGGACCCTATTACTAAGACTTCGTTGTCTGTCTGTCTGTCGGTCTGTCTGTCTGTCTGTCTGTCGGTCTGTCTGTCTGTCTGTCTCCAGGCTGTATCTCATTAACCGTGATAGCTAGAATGCTGAAATTTTCACAAATGATGTATATCCGTTGTCGCTATAACAACAAATACTAAAAATTAAAAAAAAAATATTAAGGCTGTTGATTTATATTAATTATTGCAAAATTGTATACCAGTAGCGCCATTATTAGAAATAATGTGCAACTTGAGTTACTCACACATGACCATTCCTATTGCACTTTTTTCATAGATAATGGTACTGAACCCTTCGTGCGCGAGTCCAACTCGCACTTGGCCGGTTTTTTGGGTCTTAGGGTCATACCTCTCCTTGGAAGCAATGAGTGGCAAGGAGCTTTCTACTAACTTAACATTTTGAAAGAGCTTATAAAAATGTTGAGTTTGAGTTCGCTACGTTTTGTGAGTTTTAATATTTGCTCCCGTTTAGCTATTAACAATGCAGTTTAATTTGTCATAGTAATAGATTTTTACATAGAACTGAAACTTGAAAGAAATAGGTTAAATAAATAATAACGCGTAACAAAAAAATATCGTAGTTACGACACAGAATTCAGAAACACGATGAATTTCGAAAAGAACTAAAGCTCCAAGAACAGGGTTAATTAATTAAATATAGAAGCCTATAATTACTTATTCTCTCTCAAAAGCTTGCGTGTAAATTATGCGCCGTTCGTCTGAATTTCAGAACAACTCTTTGCGTTCTTGGGACGCTAGAATGAATTTACAATTTGACAAGGTTTGATACGCGGATGACGTCATAACATCTGCATATTCGCTTCCTAACCTGAAATGTGACTTGTGAGCTAATGTATAATGGTGTTCCTTTGTGGTACTGGTTTGATTTTTCAAAAAGAATATGCTATTTGCCAAGTCTGTTAATACAGTTTTGAGATTTTTCCATTTTGTCTATTTCAATTAAAAATAACGTCAATTTAAGTGCCTTTCATAGTTCTTTCAAGTTGTAGTTAGTTGAGTTCTTATTGTTCAGAGAGAACCATCTAATATTTTATCTTGATTATAAACTACATGCCACAAATAATCTCAAAAATTTCACGCCGCCAAAACATTCACATTTAAAAGCTCTATTGCAATTACCTAAAGGTGAATATTATTAAATCGTTCCAATTTTTATACAGTTATCAATATCAGGAGAGTTGTTTGTTCATTTATCCAATAGTCACGTCATTCGATGACAGAGCAACAGTTTATTGTCACAGTTCCTTTATTACGTTCAATAATATTAATTACTTTTATTATGAATCAATGATACTTCCAGAGTACATACAAAATGAATAAGTCGAAATACGCATGACAATATTAACAAAGACTATAGATCTATACATAGTTTCAACTAAAGGTGGATTGATGCCCGCGCAAAACTTAAAATTCCGTGTTTTTAGGGTTCCGTACCCAAAGGGTAAAACGGGACCCTATTACTAAGACTCCGTCGTCTGTCTGTCTGTCTCCAGGCTGTATCTCATAAGCCGTGATAGCTAGAAAGCTGAAATTTTCACAAATTATGTATATTTCCGTAGCCGCTGCCCGAAAAATGTTTGTATTTCGGATAGTTTTAGGTAGATGTTACCTTAATTTTTCATAGATAATGGGTACGGAGAGTTTGAGAGGTTGCTATGAGAATTACGGGAAATCTTTATATCTCAGCGGTTGCCTACATCATAAACATCTATTTGCATGCCAAATTTTAGCCCGATCCGTCCAGTAGTTTGGGCTGTGCGTTGATAGATCCCTATGTCAGACAGTCATCTTTGAGTTTTATATATTTCGACTGTAAGCTACGTTTTAATAGAGATGGGACCATGAAGGACTAAGTTTTGACCTCATCTGTACTTATTGAACAATACTTTACCTATTTCTTCCAATTATAGAGTAGAGCCTAAAATTATTTTTAGCCGACTTCCCAAAAAGGAAGAGGTTCTCACTTACAACGTTTTTAATTAACAGTGGGTAATAATGATTAGTCACAATTGCTCCAGCACCTATTCGTGAGGTTTTGCGGTTGTGACTTGGAACTGGTACAAATGGGAGCCTGATAGCGTTGAAGGTCTGGTTATGAGGAACTCCGTCATAACTGACTCATGGTAACAATATTGTTTTCATGTGATTATAATTAAATTATAAAGTAGGATGGTTTGACTTTATTATCCTGCAAAGTCAGTGACCTTTTAAGGGGTATAACCTTAATTAGATTGTAGAGGTATCGTGTTTAATTAATTATGTATTGTTTTTCTGTAATTACTTAAAGGTATTTATTTTAAAATATTCCTGTAGATTAAATCCAGTTCTTCTTGGCCAAGGTCCAGGACCTTGGCCCAAGCTCACCGACAGCATAAAAGTCCGTTTTTCTTAAAGCACTGTTTACTGAAACTTGAACACGAAAATTCATAGTGACAACAGTGGCCACAAATAATATGTTGTACCTTCACATGAAGCTATTCGTATCCTACTATACTATTATAACAAATATTAATTATGTTATCTATTTTGTTAAATCCGGGATTATTATAAATTATTATTTGTACTCAGAAAATATGATAGTTTATGGGGATTACTTTCAAGAATATTTCAACAGAGTTCTACCAGTTATACTCGTTGTAGTTCAGCTATTTTTCTATGAATTCGCAAATATTTTTATCTCATAATAAATCACAGAAATATAGATGATAATCGTATTAATTTACGATAGAACATTTGACTTTTATGTTTTACGTTATACTTTCTAAGTAACCAAACATGTTTATTGTTTTTCCACCACTGGATGTTTTTCTTTGGTCCAAATATATTTCATGTAAAATGTTGCCAAAACATTAGGTTTGCCTGTTAAAAAGATATCGGATCACATGTAGAGCCAAGCTTCTGAATCTACATGGCCTAGCTCTAAAGACCCTAACTTCTCGAATTCTACATATCAGTAAAAATTTATGGCTTCGCCGTTTCTCTATCGTCGTGGAGGGGATGCAAATATTTAGTTACTGAAGTAAGTAACGAAACAGCCAAACCATGCATTTTTACTGATATGTAGAATTTGTGATGTTAGGGCCGATAGAGTTAGGCCGTGTAGATTCAGGATGCTTATGTTATCATAAAAAAAACTGCTTTTACGACAATATGTCATAAAAGCAGTAACAGCAATACTTATATTTCAATAGTATGACAGAAGAAAACTTACGGCGAGCTCAAATAAAATTGGAATAAGGGCAGGAAGATGTTGAAAATTCTGCTTTTAACATTACACAGTAGTTACTCTTAATGATAGTAATAATTAGTCGTTGTCAACAGCAGATCTTGACATTTGCAATGCACATGCTAAGATCAGCCCAACTGATTACCGATTTCGAGAAATAATTTTATTTGCTTTAGTTTCATCAACGTTTGGGGTCCTTTCTGAGAATACGATTTGTTTTTGTTTATTGTTTACAATAACCTGAATACTTATAGCTTAGGCAAAGACGACAGGTCAAGCCACCCGAATGTGTCAAATTTTACCAATCGAACATTAACCTTCCACTATTGTGGTAAGGTTGAAAATCTCTTGAAGAAATTTGACAGATTGTGGTAGGTTGCCGTGCTGGAGTCTGTACGTTTAATTGTTGAGATGGCAGTGATTGTGAAATTGTATACAAGAAGGCGGCAAAATTCAATGACATTTAAATGTTTAGTGATGACGGAGTTGCTAAAAGATTTCAAGTGGGCTTGATAAGACATGATGAAAGAAATTATTTGCCTAGTGATAATAAGTTTGCTTTGAGGTGTTTAAGAAAGATTCGGAGCATTTAGAAACGCTGAACCTACATGTTTTTTTATAAAATTGCCCTTGCTGTTATAAAAAATATGAGCCAGTCAAAAAGAATAACGGGACTCCATACCCGGACTTGGAAGCTAATATCAACTTTTATAGACTTTAATGCACTTTCCATGCATTTATTCCTGCACTGTAGCGAACCCCAACCAATTCTGCATTACAAAAATATTAATAAATCAAGTGTAAAGTTTATTAAATCACAATGTCCGATGTTAAAGCCTGCCGACAGTCACGTAGCCTGACACGCAGACATACGGACGCCCAGCATGGAGGTTACTTATGTTTCTAATATGGACACCCGAGTGCGATTCATGGGTTGAATTTGTATTAGTAGGGCTTTGGTGCGATTGACAGCGGGAATGGATGATAAAAGCATGGTGTGAAACTAAGTGTGGTAAGAAACGATGGTCCCATATCGGCAGCGCGCGTTGTTCCACGTGCTCCTCAAAGAGAGTCAGCAAACCCCAGTGACGCCCATTAGGTTCAGAGCCTGCCGGGGCTGCGGGATTGTTCGAAAGAGTTACCGCGGCCCTGGCCCACAAAGAGCTCAAGAAGGAACACGGTGGGTTTTAGTCAGTAAAAGTCTGGCACTCCCTCACGCTGCGCCCACAGCGGGAGGGTCATCTGATGATATTCCGCAAAAAAATTGTGAAAGTTGACAGTTCTGTCGAAGGTCTTCAAAAGTAGAAAAGTGCTGAAAAGAAAAGTATCATGATGTCTGTGTGAATTCATATACATAGCATGTTTGTACCATGTCCCATTGTTGTGACGCAGTATATGTAATGTAGCGTGTGTAATATGAATATGGCTTAATTTGACAGAAGTGGTCGAAAAAAAAGGCTTTTCTGGCCTCCTGGTGTGTTGTTTACATGTAAAGCAACCTAAGATGTGAGATTTCATGAGACTTGTAAATAATTGTCAAAAATGTCAGGTTATGTTAACGCCTTAGTACTGAAACTTTCGCTACCCGCTATCTAAGGCACCTCTCCCCACACATAGGTAGGGACACGCCTAGACCTTACAATAGCATTTGAATACTAAGTCCAGGTCTTAAGTGATATGTAAATGTATCCTTTGTGTATTATAATAATACAGTGTTAATGTCACTTCCTTGTCTGATATGGATTTTCGCGTTTCTTTAATGAGATATATTAGTAGCTTCGTGCGTCGACACTTAATGCTAATGTGTAAAGTATGGAAATGAATATGTATGCAACCTGCTTCGTTGTTGTTCTTTTTTTTCTATTTGTAAATGCTGTTACTGGCAGTTTCGTTTCTGTTTTGAAATTAGAATTGATCAATAATTAATGGAATGGTTTATTGATTCAATTATCATAATTGAATTATGTAGAAATTGTCATGTTTCTTTTTTTTGGTCGGTACAAGTTTGAGAGACATAATTAGAATCACGATTTTCTACTTCAATAGTCAGATACCATAATAAAAACATAATACAATTAATTACGCACTCAACATTTCTAAGCTTCAGTTAACCTACAATTTACTAAACAACGAATTACGTGTATTACGAGACACCATAACCCCACTTTCGTATAACCTACAGACAACAGCAAGTCGACCTTCCCGAATCTGTCAAATTTTACCAATCGAACATTAACCTTCCACTATTGTGATAAGGTTGAAAATCTATTGAAGAAATTTGACAGATTCTTGTGGCCTGTACCTTACAACAATATACTCCTTAGTATATAACCTCTATATATTCTCACGATTATCATAATAATAGTCAGAACACCAGATAAATGTCTGTATTTGACTGCAGAACAATGAATGAAGAATCTTAAGTATTGAGAAAAAATAAATGAATTTCTATTTCTTTTTTAGTTAATTGGTATTGTTGACAGCCTATCTTTTTGTAAGTCGTTGCAGGTATATGGATCTTGCGACTCTTGTATTTTCAATGCTGATATTTTACGTGTTCGTGTGACAAACATTCATAATTTGGTAAAATTTGTTTATATACTCATACTTACATTGAAGTTATGAGATTTTTTTCTAATTTACTTCTCATGTATTTAGGTGCATTTTATCCCAATTATTAGGTATGTAGTCTCCTTCGAAAAAACACGGTAAACATACTTAGTGGCCTCCTATGAAATCGTACTTACCAGAATAGTAATACCCATAGCTGTACCTAGGTACATATAAAATAGGGTATGTTGAATTGTAACCGCGGATAAACATTCATGAGACTGAGAATTTCCATGTTTTGTCTATTAATAACACCGTGACCGATGAAATTAGTTACCTAATTAAATAAAATACAATTTTCAACAAACTCCCAGACAACAATACAAAAATTATTTATTAATAGTCAATGACGTCATATTTTATGAACATGTCTTTGTATAGTTAGTTTTGTGAAGTACACAATAACACGTCAACAGAGGTGCGCGCACGCATGATGTCTCCTTCCGCGCATAACGTCCGTAGCTTCCTGTGTTGGACGAACAAACAACTTGGGAGCTACCTACTATGGTTTACTAGTGGAACTCGACAAGATTGCGTTTTAGAAAAGTTAGATTTTTCTTGATCAAAAGATTTTAGTCTGTATGGAAAACACTGAAGAAGTGTGATCCAGTATTGATCTAGGAATGTAGGTGAAAAATGTTACGTTTTTGGAATAATTTTAATTATACATGCTGAAGCAATGATGAAAATTTACTAGATCAGAGTGACTTTAAAGAAAGAAGTTAGATAATAAATAATAGTGCGAATTAATTACAAAGAATAACATACGTACGTGTCATTTTGTGTCCTATAACAGAACAAAAAAATAGAAATTTCCCTTGTGACATTATTGATTTCCACGAAACAGAAAATACATTATTTTCAGTTCCATGTTAATTTCTCTTCATACCTTTTTCAAAAACAGGTGCAAGTATACCACATGTCTTAAGAATTTCTAATTTACCTCACGATGTCATACCCATAGTAGTGGCTAAGGTCAGTAATGTAGGTTATTGCTCTTTTGGGAAGCAGAGTAAACAACATTCAACTCGTGCGCAGGGCACTGAATCATACTAACAGCGAGTTAGCGCCGTTCTAAACTGTACAGTTATGTGCTGATAACAGGAGTTTAGAATTCTAGGTAAATTATGGTAGTAGTGTTGTATGTTATTTAGAATTACATGTTTGTAATTATGTGGGTAATGACAAATTAATGTGTGATGTTGTTTTAACAGTCAATTCTGATGATCATAGGGCTTAACCAAGGGTTGATGATATTTTAGATGAACATTTGAAAGCAAATATAAACTTACTTGAAATGCATTTAAATACAGATACGAATGAATTAAAAATTGAAACGAATGGTACTAATGAAGAATGGTTATTTATTAAAGAAATAAAAACCCAGTTCAGAATTTCCTATAACTTATTCGAAAAGGGAAAATCCGTAAAATATTTGGAAATTATCTTGTTTATTATCGTCATCCTCCTGCCCTTATCCTCTTCATTATCCATCTTCATCCATCCTCAGCATACTCTTCTATCTGCCGTCATCTCATCTCTCTCATCTCTCCAATTATTCTAGCTACTTACGTCGACTTTTATACAGTTTAAAGTTCTTGTTTATATTGGGCCTATTGTAATGTTAATATCTGACAACACTTTATAAGATTATAATTATACAATATGTAAAGAAAACCCCGTCTGTCCCATGAAGGTATTGTTCCTGACCCAGATACGATTCCATTTATGGCTACCTCGTCCATACACTAGTAAACAAAAATTACCCCTCAAAAAACTTAAAAAATAATTCATTTAATTACAAAAACCATATGGCAATACGGTTCAAGGGTCATCGTCTTCCGGGTAATGACTTCGTAAGGTCATGAACCCAAATAAATTTAAAATACAATGGCCGGCGGTGCCTTTGACTAGAGACGTAACTCTTTAAATATTATTCAAATTTTAATTGTCGATGTCGATATCGATTGAAGTCAGAAATGTTTCGTACCATAGGTGTGATTGTCAAATTATTATTAATTTAACAGTGCCAACGAATTGTTAAACTAATAATTAAATAATTAGTACGATAACGATGCGTCTACTGTGTAATATTAATTCGTGTTTAACACTTTTTGGATAAGTTTATTTTTGCCGGGATTGTATCAATTTCACCAACTTCGTATCATAAGCCAGTTCGTTATTATGTGTAATTACTCTACTTCATGTAAACTATTCAAGTCAACATTCAACACAATAATGATACATATCGATAATAAAATCGATATATCGCAAAAAAGTGCGTCTCTAGTAAATTGTCTACTGATTTATGATACACGTGCCGCGGGCGGCGGCGCACCTTTGAAGACGCGCGGTGCGCCTTTGAGAAGGCTGTCGGCATACCTCAAAGTTAAAAACACAATAACCGCTACACTAATAAATCAAATACCACAGAAATCGGTGATGTCGCTTTTTAAAAATTTGCCTGATTTAGGGGAAATTGTAGCAAATTTGGGGTAAAAAATAGGTTTTTCAAAATTCATTATTATTGTTGCTATGACGAATCTATAAAGTTTTCAAATTTATTTGGTCTTGTGATTGCTTAACCTAAATTACCCTTATGAGTCCGACGGGGTAAACATAACATATTGTATANAGGTTTTTCAAAATTCATTATTATTGTTGCTATGACGAATCTATAAAGTTTTCAAATTTATTTGGTCTTGTGATTGCTTAACCTAAATTACCCTTATGAGTCCGACGGGGTAAACATAACAGACTGTATAAGCGTCTGTGCTTAAAGATTTATGTATTACTCAGGGTGTGAGAGATAGCTTCCAGAATTGGAAAATATTTATCATGTTCATAAGCTGTGCGTGGACTTTAACATGTGCCTTTTCAGGAAGATGTCTGTTCTCTTATCTGTTCTGCTTATTCTATTATAACACCTCATTAGGTACAGTTTAGTTCACTAGAGACAGTTCTCATGGCGATCTGCAACTAAATTCCGAACAAAGGTAAGCGCACGTGGCCCTTAATTGTCCCCCACCTTCGCCACTCTATCCAACATTGATTTCACTCAATGTTGGATAGGGTGGTAGGATGAGAGACTCAGCAATGTTACAGTACTATAAATATTACTCCACTTTCCTGCTAAACACTGATATTGTTTTCGAGTTTACAAATCTTTTTGCCACAATATTTTTTCACATATCGCCAAATGAAAATGACAGAAATGTAAGATTTGTTTCAATAATAAATCAATAGTCGAATTCTAAAAAATAAGAGTATCCAGAGCAGACAGGAATAGACAAAGGGAGGAACTATGTTGTAACGAAGGATGATATAAGGAAGACTCATACAAAAATAATCGTAATGTCACCGGATTTAATACAGACGGCGCCACAGAATGATCTAAGTGTACACCTAAGTGTAGGTGACGTCATTAATATAAGCATTAATATAGATAATTCACGTTCTGAAGAAATATTCTTTGTGAGTCACGTGAACATGCGAATTGATTGCACAATAAAAAAAATCAAATGGCCTAAACATCATTCCTCCGTTCTTATCCTAATTTAATATTTGGAACCCGTCTTAGTCCATACCATCCTATCTGTTGTCATCTCCCAAGTGATGGCGTCCTAGCCGACTATCGGCCACGGCGGCTGTTCTCATATAAGGAGATCAGCCAGCTACGCAGGACATATTATAGTGCACAAGCATTCGCGCAGACACAGGTGTACTCCCTCACTCTCATAACCCGATGGGACTATACTTCTCCCATGTAACACTATACTACATATTTTAACATTAGTAATATATTTTTTAATTCGCCCAGGTGTCATGTAGAAATTGTTTCCCACATTAAAATAAGCTCAGAATTAGTCCTTTAATTCTCTTTGTAATTAATTAATGGTTTGATTAAATATGTGGACATATAAAAATAATACATCAAATAACACATCAATCTTATTAATTGGTATGAAATAATTAATACGGTGGTATACAGTACCTTATCTTACAGGGTATGGGTAAATCCCATACGAGAGAATTTATTCAGTTTTGTGTACCTACATAAATACATACATTGTCATTAAAACGAATACAATACAAGGATAAATCGAATGATTGACGAACATCGCCTATTATAGGCTAGAATTCATTAGGTAAATGTCAATTTAAGCTTGCTCTTTGAGTTAATACAGATTCATTAATTAATATTAAAATAGGTATTGATTTCGAGCTAGCAGTGTCATAATAAAATCCTGTTTACTTTATCGTTGGTCGACCCTGCTGTGATATGTCACCTGGGTATCTCAAAATTTATACACACTGCATTAGAAAAGTGCATTAAACTGCATTAAACTTCAGACCGTAGGATCTGATGGTGTCAAGTATCATTCACCTATTTCTTAACAGCCAGATAGTAAAAAAGTTTCGTATGCACTTCGATGAATAGCAAAAACATAATTATCTTATAATAAGACTAGCTTCCGCCAGCGGTTTCACCCGCTTCCCGAGGGAACTACGTCCCGTACCCGTATAAAAATAATAGCCTATGTGTCATTCTGATATATAAGCTACATTACAGCCAAGTTTAATCATAATCCATCCAGTAGTTTTTGCGTGAAAGGGTAACAAACATACACATACATCCTCACAAATTTTCGCATTTATAAGGATTTTCACAACCACTAATACTAACAGCACTCACAAGGTTGTCATCAGTAGTACATTACATACTAACAAATGCCACCGATATCCGTCCGTTTGTAACAATATTTTGACACGCTATTGTTTGTTTGAACGCAGCCGAGTGCTCTCGTGGCATTACTCAAATTCTATTCAATTGTCTTTTTATGGCCATTGTTGTTAAGGGAAACATTTATAGCTTTGGCTGATGCCTCTCTGGGTCTTATAACAATGTTTTTGCCTGATTTATACACATATTCGATGATTTACTTATCCCAAAATAAGATTTTTGATAGCGATGCTACTTTTGTTCTTTATTTCGGAAAGCCCGAAAAATGCTTCCTTTCACTGCTGAAACATTCGACATCATGCACAACAGTACCAGCTGCGAGAGCAAACCTTGATCTTATCCCACAAAACGAGTTATAAACGGCACATTTTTTGTCCCAATCGCTTCCAGATCCAAACAAGCTCTCACTACGGTACTATCAACTGCAACTTTGTCAACAGTTGTCACGTATCTCATAACCAATTCATTAATTCCTTGAATCACCATTTACTGGGGACTAAAATGGTCTCCTACAGCGATTCCAATTAAGTATCATGGTTAATTGACTCTCATTGACTTCATTTCCTGTCTCGTTTTGCAAGCTGTTGTATGCTGCGTCAGAGGGGGAGAGAGAATCAAACTCATGAATGGGAGCTCCATTCGCGTTGACTCGTAAGGTCAATAAGGTGGTTCAACTCTTGATATCATGTTATTAAGGGGTATTAAAAGAATGGAAAGCGTCTGTCGAACAGTGAAAGCTTTTGTATATTACAAGATGTAGGTAATAATACTGATTTTGCGAGATTTCTTTGTTGTATAAAGTTAATTTGAAAAAGTGGTGAATAAAACGTAATTTAACCTGGGTCACTGATTTCTGAATATAAATGTAAAATATAACATAAAATACAAAAACCACAACAACGGAACTTCTGAATGAGCTCCTAAATTGAACCCAGTATTTTGCCTTATCTTCCATGAACTTCGCCTTTGTCAAGTCTCCAAGAAAAGCAAGAGAGATATGTTCCTTAATTTCTATTGATTACTTTTAACGTAGTCATAACCAATCTTCTCCTTAACACCTAATTTGAAACCCGCATCATCAATTCATTCATCTCCTTATTTAGTGCGACGGAGACAACAAATGTCAATTATGAGCACCGATAACAGTTTCATATGATTTACTTTATGATACGAAGATAGCAAAATAATGAACGATTTCCTAGTAATAACGCTAGACTGCTTGAAGTCAACAGAATCAGGACGTGTAGTATATTAGTCAGATTTATTCAGCAACGTGGTCTGTTTAGCATTAGCAACGGATCAGACTTTGAGGCGGAATTCAAATGCTGTGCCTTGTAGTCCTTCGTCTGTTGTACAGTTAGTATGTTCTATAGGTTCAGGTACTGCTGTCAAGTCAAGCAGTTGTGTAATGTGACTCTGTAATAATATTTACGAATAAATTAAGTTTTATTATTACCTTAAAAATCTTTATCTATAGTGACTGGTAACTTGTCTATATTTTTGTTTCTTACGAAGACTCTTACACATTATTGTCGGGTCTTCTAATAATCAATTTGTAAAAAGGATGCTTGCTAAGAGCAATTGTTGTACATGAATGAATTTGAAGTGGATTAACACAACATATGATGCGTGCAATGGTAGACTTCAATACCGTCTGCTCCAAAATAGCTAATCCTTACCAAAACAAACACAACTTAAAATGTGTCTCCGATTTAAATAGAATTCGAACCAGTTTAGTAGTTTCTAAGATGTCGTCAAGACAAACGTGTAGTAGAAGTTTATTACGACTTATGATAAATATGATTTATTCCCCTGATTGTAATTAATGTTTTCCTTGATATGTTAAATATTTCCCGTCTGACATTGTGCTCCTGTGATACAATACTTTGTATGTATTTGTTTAATTATATTATCTATTGGAGTCACGGTCTGTTCGTGGACGGAAGTATGGTTATGTATAGGGTTGCCATCTCTAAAATTTGGAAAACAGGACAAGACGCGTGAAAACCCCGGATTTTAGAGTCCAAAGCCGGACACGTCAACAAGATCTTTTACGAACGGGCCGTGCAGTGGCGTAGCTAGGTTACCGGGGGCCCCGGGGCAAATAGCAAAATGGGGCCCCTCCAGTGGTGGCGATGCCTAGGTTGGGACCCGGGATAACTTGTTACTTTTCTATTAAGCACCGTCAAAAACGACAAATTGATACTTAAAATTTACTTTTCTGTATTTTTGAAAGACCGAGATGTCGCGTTTTGGTTCTTGATAATCATAAGTAAGATCTAATGAGCTTGAACTTTTTGGAGAAATGCTTAATTAAGTCTTCACCGTCAATTCAGAAATGTAAAGGAAAGGGTTAAGTAAGATAGATAAGATAGATAAAAAAATATATATCGCCTCTGAAGGCGCGAGTGAAAAAATGTTTGGGGGAAAAAAGCACTAGCAGTAACAGAATTCGCGATTTTTTAGTTTTTTGGACGGGTGATGGACAAGCGAGTGCAATTTTATTATATGCTTGAATAAAAAAATAGCAGGAAATAGTGACAAGATGCGTGAGCGGAGCAAACGCCACCTTTTTTGTTATTTTGAGAAATCTTTTATAGTCACGATAGTTTTTGGAACACGATAGTATTTCTCAATCCTTCTGACTGTCTGAACATCGTTAAAAATTTTAATTCAAAACACCATTAGATGTGAACAAGTTGAATACTGATTATTAAGAAGATTTTTCAACTAGATAATTACAGTTTTGGGACCGTGCTTGCTAGGTTGATAAGTAAGACATGGTAATTTCTAGGGTTCCGTACCCAAACCGTAAAACGAGACCCTATTACAAAGACTTCCCTATTCGCCTGTCACAGACAGTTAAACAGTTGAATTGTTTACAGATGATGTAAGGGTTGCCATCCGTCCGGGTTTCCCGGATTTGTCCTCGTTTTAGAGGGCGTCCGGGGAGCGTCGGGAAGGTTTCATTTGTAGACCCGGGTTTTAAAAATATAATAGAAATTGGGTCGCCCGCCCGCGAGACACGCACTATGCTCATTTTTACAATAAATAAAGACAGGTTGCGTACCCGACTTTAGCGAAAATTTCGCGCTCGCTTCGCTCGCGCATAATTCTAATAATCAACATCTGGCCAACTCGGATCTGCACATGGAAGGTTGCATACTATTAGCTATAAACACAGTTAAATCAAGTTTGTTTTATGGAACATAGCTAAAATACTTATTTATTCTAGTTTTCAATAATTGTTGTTATAGCGCCAACAAAAATACATCATCTGTAAACAATTCAACTGTTTAACTGTCTGTGACAGGCGAATAGGGAAGTCTTTGTAATAGGGTCTCGTTTTACGGTTTGAGTACGGAACCCTAAAAATTACCATGTCTTACTTATCAACCTAGCAAGCACGGTCCCAAAACTGTAAGTATCTGGTTGAAAAATCTTCTAAATAATCAGTATTCAACTTGTTCACATCTAATGGTGTTTTGAATTAAATTTTTTAAACGATGTTCAGACAGTCAGAAGGATTGGAAATACTATCGTGTTCAAAAAACTATCGTGACTATAAAAGATTTCTCAAAATAACAAAAAAGGTGGCGTTCGCTTTCGCTCACGCAACTTGTCACTTTTTCCTGCTGTTTTTTATTCAAGCATATAATAAAAATTGACTCGCTTGTCCATCACCCATCCAAAAAACTAAAAAATCGCGAATTCTGTTACTGCTAAAGCTTTTTTCCCCCAAACATTTTTTTCACTCGCGCGCCTTCAGAGGCGATATATATTTTTTATAGGATTTGTCAAAAACCAAAACAACTCTACTTACAACATAAATTTCGCGCTCGCTTCCGCTCGCGCATCTTACATAACCCTTTCCTTTACATTTATGAATTGACGGTGAAGACTTAATTAAGCATTTCTCCAAAAAGTTCAAGCGCTCATTAGATCTTACTTTATGATCATCAAGAACCAAACGCGACAATCTCGGTCTTTTCAAAATACAGAAAAGTAAATTTTAAGTATCAATTTGTCGTTTTTGACGGTGCTTAATAGAAAAGTAACAAGTTATCCCGGTCCAACCTAGGCATCGCCGCCACTGGAGGGGCCCCATTTTGCTATTTTGCCCCGGGGGCCCCGGGCCCTGGCCGGGCCCCGAAATTTTCGCAAAGTCGGGTCGCAAACCTGTCTTTTATTTATTGTAAAAATGAGCATAGTGCGTGTCTCGCGCGGGCGACCCAATTTCTATATTTTTTAAAAC